>PVIC010000952.1:0-102997 GCA_004025085.1 Thryonomys swinderianus | reverse complement strand
TGTTGTCCAACATTTCATAAATTCATATGTCTGTGCATGGTGTTTGATTTGCATTGTGTCAATAAACCTCACCAATGTATTATTCAAGGGAGGAAATTAAAGTTCAGAAATGTGATATGAAAAGCTCGAGACCAAACAGCTAATGGCAGAACTAGAATTTAAATCCAGCTATTATCGATTCAGAGAAAATATTATTATTCACTAAACCATTGTTTGTGATATATTGACAACTTTAACCACAAAATATGGCAAATATATAACCTTCCCTCCTTGACTTGAATCATCTTTTTCATTTATCTTACTGTCTTTGCTTTTCTGTCCTCCTGTCTTCATCATTTTCTCCCATAATTTGGAGACCTATCTTTTGGGATTAGAGACAGATGTTTAAAAGTCAAGTGGGATACATTTTTTTTTCTTGTGGGATTACTGACCTGAATTTTCTTTTGCTATAGGACCCCATGTTTGTAATTCTAATGCTTATGTAAAGGAGGAAGTTCTCCTATTGTGCTCTGAATACGTGTTCTCTTTTATTCTGGTTTTTTGAGTGGTATACTATATAGAAATCTTCTTTATCATTGTCGTTTGGTACCAATGAAATTACAAAAGAAAAGAAGACAGGTGGGGCAAAAAATACTATGAATACAATCTCATACTCAAAATATAACTCAAAAGAAAGTCTTTAAATAACGAAAGTTAAATAGATATCATGCAGTTCCATATAACACAGGTATGGGATGAACCCCAGTTCTACAAAGGCAGATTTCAATATCTGAGTTCTGTAGCTTACACAGAAAGGAGGAAAGATAAGAGTATAAATTATGCACATGTAATTTATTCATCCGAACTGCCAAGTGAAAAATGTTCATACCTGCAGGAAAACTTAGTTGAATGTCAAAGGAGAAAAGCCAGAGAGCTTTTGACACATGGAACAAAACTTGTGGAGTGGAGAAGTGTCATCTTTTCATCTTTGCTCAGATATCGTTAAAACAATAAAAATTAAAATGTGAGGTATACCAAATAAAAACATGCATATCAGGGCCGGAGATTTAGCTCAGTGGTTCCGGCGCCCGTCTCGCAAGCGCAAGGTCCTGAGTTCGATCCCCGGTAACCACATACAATGCTGGGCGGGGTGACTCACACCCACCAGCAATCAATACCACATGCCACAGTGCCGGGCGTGGTGGCTCATGCCTGTCATCCCAGCACTCGGGAGGCAGAGACAGGAGGATTGCTGAGTTCGAGGATTGCCTGGGCTCCATAGTGAGCTCAGGGCCAGCCTGAACTACAAAGCAAGACACTGTCTCAAAACAACAAAACATGGATATCGCCAGTAGAATTATAATATAAAATTAGAATGAAGGCAAGTACCATGTAAAATGGAAACTTTGAAAGTATGAAGTGAGCTTTCTTTACTCTAGAATCCTTTCTCTACAGATAGGTAAAAGCATTCAGGAAATTTACTATATTTCTACTAGATAGTGATGTTTTTGTTTGTGTTTTCTGAAATTGTATAATCTGTCCAAATATTTCAGTTGAGAAAAGTATAAAAATGATTCATCATATGCTTTGGTTAAATATTTGAAAGATAATAATATTATGATTTGCCCTAAACTTCTAAATAAAGGACATATTACAAGAGCAAAGCATATAATAAAAAAATGTTTCTTCTGTCAACCGCTTATGATCCATTCCCAAAAGAGCTGTGGAAAATTGAAGAATAAGAGAACAGACCTATTCTTTTGATGGAGGAGAAAATTTAAAAGAAAAAGTTAAGAGGAGAATAATAGCTGAAAGTTGAGATTTTGCAGACAGTATGATACAATCTGATTTTCAATCATGCTCAAAACGCAGAATTTAAACACCTCCACCTGACATCAAATAGAAATGACCCATCGGTCACACGGTCAGTGTTTCTGAGCTTAGGATGCCTTGAAATGAAAGATTTTTCTTTGCTTTTTTGACTCTTTTTCTCCTCTATCACATGCTCAAACAGCTTGATGAGATAGTATCATATAGAGTTTTAAGATAATGTAGAATGTTTTTGAGTATGAATATTAACATATGTTAGACCCTTAATTATGGAAAAAATATCTCTGAACGTCCATGCCTGTGAAATTTGATGTTAATACTCTCCTGCAGCTTTGTGTGAAGTAGTTTTAATCTATCTGATATTTTTCTAAAATTTTTTTTTGTGATTTATTTAATTTATCTGATATTCTTTGAGGGCAGGTACATATCTGTGGTCATGCAACGTACCATATACAGCCTATGTAACGCATAATAAAAGCCCCACTAAATTTTAATTGAATTATTTTGAGTAAATACTAAATATGAAATTAACATAGAGCCCCAGTCACATACAGTATTTTTGCTTTCCATGTGTTGTACTCTGGTCTTTTTGTTTCATTAACTTACATGGAAGATGTTTGTAAAAATCATGAGAAATGTTGAAAGGGATGGAAAAACACATCATTCTTTTTACTTTTTGTTCATAAATCTGAATTAGTAGAGGTTCAGTAAGAGTTATCATTTTCCTGATTTAAAGAAGTTTCAGTAGGTCCAACACTTCTTATGGAATTTAGGAATTTCCCTCATTCATGAAACACTTTCCTATATGTGGGATGGCGTGTGTGTATATGTGTGTGTGTGTGTGTGTGTGTGTGTGTGATAACCCCTTCTGTTTATGGTGCTCCTTTAATAAAAACATACCTTTTTTGGCACAAAGAGCTTGTTCTATAAAGCTCTTTTTGTTCATTCAATAACCTGAGAAAGTACATTATGTTGCATAAAGACTATGCTTTGGAGTTCTTAGAACTGAAGATGAATCTAGCCACCTTTGTGACCAGGGAGAAATTACTTCACCTCTTTGAGCCTTATGATCTCCATTTTATAGAATAGGAAACAAATCACACTTACCCATTACTGTTGTTGATAGAATAACATGAGACAACATAGGAAAAAGCACTATTTACAATAATAAATAGAAAATCTTTGGTTTTGGCTTTAGTTTTCCTAAGTAGACATTTTTTGGCACAACAATTGAACAGGTAATAGCATAATTAGAGACCAAAGCTTAGACAAGATGACCTTTTTAAGGTCACAGTACTAAGTGATGTACAATACTGATTTATCTTTCAGTGGCTCCAAGTTTTAGTACCACAGCTTTCAAGATGAACAGATTGTAGTTTTTTCCCCCTCAGTGGTATAGCATTTTGGTACCACAATTATAGATGATGCTAATAGTGATCAGTGGAAGTAGTAATACTTTGTCTTTCTCCATTTTTCCACTTCTAACAGTTTGCAATTGTGAGTTTTGTTACAAGTGTTAATGATACTGGCCTTGTGGAGTCAAATCAGGTGGGAGAAACTCACAAGGCTTCCTTTCCAGATCCATGTGGATAGAATAGAGATAGAGAGTACCAGACAGCATGCATGATTGTCCAGAGTATAGCTTTACTCACAGCATCATATCTATAGAAATAAATACTCCCATTTTGTAGATGAACAAACTAAGGCACAATGATGAAGTAATTTACTTAGACCACAAAACTAGTACATATTAGATATATCATGCTGGGCAGAGTCAATCTACTGTAACTATTCAGTTATATTTCTAATGTAATTTTATGTAATTATTTGAAATAGAGATATATGGAATTACAGGATTAATTAAGGTGGAATATGCATGTGTCAGGACTATGCATAGTCCTGATAATTTCTCTAACTCTTCCAAGGACATATAATAAACCTTCAGCTGTGGAGTAGCACAGTGCAATAGAAATCTTAAGGTTGGATACCTTTTGGATGATGTTTTAGTACAGTGTTTCTATCATTACTTAAGAATAGGAATGTTTCAACTTAAATAAGCAACTATGCAAGATGATATATGATTATTATTTTATATTGGTTACAAATTTGTGTTTTTTCAGATCTCAACCATATTGACCATTTCTGGTCACTGGTAACACTGTTATAATGCTTTTAGTTAGTTTTTTTTTTTTTTGCCAATAATTGTAGTTTTAGAGCATTCTTTTTATAAATGATCTTTTATTTTTATATCCAGAGGATGAATTATTAATGAAGCCATGCATGCTGCCTGTTCTGATTCTGTCTTCCATTACCTTTTGATCTACACTAATAACTAGGGGGAAAAAGACATCCACCTACCTGTAACTAACTAGAAAGCCTGAGTTTTGTCCCACTAGTGGGTAGAAGGCTGGAATCCAAGCTTGGTATAGCTTTCCTACCTTTTTGTACTTTGTTTTCTCAATCATATAAATGGAGAGAATGTCAGATCTGTGTCACAGGGTTCCCTTCTTAAGTGCTTCTGAATACCCGTTATAGAGGCTTCTTATCATTCGGTTCAATCCTTTCTCTAGATCACACAGAAAAAAATGTAAAGTCAAACGCAAGATGAGAATAGTAAATCGACAGGAAAAGTGTCAGAAACCATGAGGCCAAATCTATCATAGAAACCCTTTGGTCTTTTAGGCAGGACACAGTTTTGAAGTTCAAGGGCAGAGTCCGTGTGTTAAAAGGTGAATATTTTCAGAGTTAAAAGCAACTCTCTTTCAGTTTCTTTTTAAATGTCTCTGCAAAGCTGATAAGGTCCAGAAAAGAAAACAAAGGGTTGCTTTCTCTTCCTCATTTCTCACTCTGCCTTTCTTCATTAATAAGGAGGTGGAACACAACTGAGGTTAAGACTGTCCTATTTGTAGTGTCCCACTAACAGACAGGCTTCATTTTTAAGGAGCACTTGCCCTGAAATGAGGACAAGTAGCTACTCTAAGGTGTAGCCTGACCTGGCCCTTGAGGCTTGAGGACACCTGTGCCATCTGCATCCTCAGAACAAAGGAGGGAGAAATACGTCCAGGGCAAAGGTGGGATAAAAAGTTGCCCTTCGGACAAATCCTACTGTTCTGAAAGTCATTGTGAAGTACTTAAGAGAGATGACGTGATGAATTCTTGCCCCAAGAGTCCAACTGAAGCAAAAAATTCTAGGAATAGAAGTTGAGCTTCAGAAGACATGGCCAAAGGGGGCATAGAAACCTAATACAAAAAAGGAACTATTACAGATGACAGTATCTGGTTGAGTGGGAGGGAGGGTTTGGAAGATCAGGATGAGAAGTAAAATGTTTCTGTGTAATTAAGTAAAATACTAATAAAAAGGAATTTGTAACATTCCTAAAAATGTATATGGATCCATCTTTTGTGGACACCTCTCACACATATGTACATACACTTGTACAAAATTCCTTCCATCACTGTAGCTGGGGAAGGAGGGTAGAATGTAACTTAATGGGACGCTTTTGTATTTTAAAAGGCTGTATTTTTTATGTGTGGATTTTTTTTCAAAGTTTAAATGCTATATTTTTACTGGAGCAAAAGTTTTTGATATGTCGTGAAACATTGAGATATACATAAAAAGAAAGTTCTCTTTCAGTCAACATGAAGAATAGTACCTTTACCATCTTTTCTGGAGTATGAACTCAAAGAAGGCAGTGACTCTGAACATTATGAATTCCAGCATCTGCCACTTCATCTGGCACGTATAGTCTCCAGTTAATTGAATAAATGACAGAAGTAAGGGACAAATGAAAGGAAAACTGAGTGTTCTCAGTGTGACTTACCACCTGGATCCTCCAGTTCACCCCTCTTGTGCTCTGTTCCCTAGGGAACCTTCTAGATTGGGAGTAAAGACAAAAACTGTCCCGGCACAGAAGTGGGTCATCTCCCTGCTCCTTGATAGCCCTTTGATTGATGTGGTTAACTGCTGGAGGTAGAGAGAAGATTGGGGACTCTTTTTGCTGGGTGGAATTGGACTCTGGTGAACAAAATAGATAACAAGCTACTATCAATTTCATTAATAAATTGGGTAAGTCACAGATATTATCAAAGTAGATCTCATATGTAAGAGTTGAGAGCTAGAATATATGCATTTAACACTAAAAGAATTATTAATAGAAATATATGAGCCTTAAGTGATGAAATGAGTATCATTCCTCCAGGAAAACCAGCGTTGCTTTGTATTAAGTCATACGGGATGTGAGCCAAGTTTTTGGTACTTCCTATAAACCGGACATTAGTGTGTGCTTTGCTTGCTTTTATTTTACTGTAGATGAGGAATATGAAGGCTAAGTAATCACATTACAGCCGTATAATTCAAAGTTGAAAATACATTTTTAAACTTCATCCCTAGCTATTATGAGGACAAGAAAAGTAGCCTCTTGTATGGAGAAAACAGCAGAGAACAATGAATAGAATTTTTACTATTTCTTGGAACCTATGGTGGGTTAGAGTTTTAAAAAAAACTCGAACTATTTCTCAACTCTTTATAGTTTCTGTTGTGTTAAAACCTGTCTTTCTATCTTGCCTACTGGTGAGTGAGTGAGTGTGTGTGTGTAATCTACAGGCTGGAATTTGGAAAAAAAAAATAAGGCAGAGGCAAGAGTGCAAAAAGTATACTGGGGAAAGACGGAGCTCCAGAACAGAGATGAGAAACGGCAAGACTGTTGTATCATTGTTTTGCTTAGGTGTTGCTCAAGGGATGCTCTGAGATGCGTAGGACTGACTGAAAAGCTCAAGTGACCTCGAGGAAGCGCAGAGCTGCAGTCTGGCAGCTAATCGCCCTGCTTGCATCCAGACAGTAGCTCCTGTTTGCACTTCCATCTAGTATATTTGGACCTCCTGGTAATACCTGGTGATCAATTTCTGAAAATATATGAATGTTTTATCTTTATACAACAAGCTTAAATGATAAATGAATATATCCAGCTTCTGAAAGTTATTCTCAAATAAATCCACCATTTCATCTAGAAGAATGCTTTTATGGTTTTGCAGATGATTGGTTTTTCTGTGGAATTTTAATACTTCTGAATTTCAGAGTTCCAATATTAACCAAAACACCTTTTTCAGCTCTAAATGCTTTATAAAAAATTTTTTATTTTTTGAGTCAGGGTCTCGCTTTGTAGTTCAGGCTAGCTCTGAGCTCACTGTGTAGCCAGGCAAGCCTCCGACTCAGCAATCCGCCTGTCTCTGCCTCCTGAGTGCTGGGATTACAGGCATGAGCCACCACGCCCGGCACTGTGGTATGTGGTATTGATTGCTGGAGGGCGTGAGTCTCCATGCCCAGCACTGTATATGGTTACCAGGGATCGAACTCAGGACCTTCTGCTTGTGAGGCAGGCACTGGAACCACTGAGCTATCCCTCTGGCCCAGCTTTATAAAATTTTAATTTTAAGTAATAGGGTTGGAGTATCTATTAATTTTTTTAATATTAATCAGTAAAGAAATTTAACTTCAATCCAGTATATATTTATCCAGATGTGTAACACAGAATGTCATACTTGATTTAGCTCATACTTTGAGAGGTGGAAGAGGGAATCATTAAATTTGTTAGGTGCTAGAATTCTTGCTAAAAATAAGTGATAACTGGACATTCAAGTGGAAGAGGACCAGGAAAAAAGGAAATGATTTGTTTTTGAGACAGGGTCCTACTTTATAGTTCAGGCTGGCTCTGAGCTCACTGTGTAGACCAGGTGAGCCTCGAACTCACAGCAATCCTCCTGCCTCTGCCTCTCAAGTGCTAGGATTGCAGGCATGAACCACCATGCCCGGCACTGTGGTGTATGGTATTGATTGCTGGGATTATGGGTGTGAGCCATCACATTTGGCATTGTGATATGTAGTGTGCCAGGGATCAAACTTGGGATCTTGTGCTTGCAAGGTAGATGCTGGAATCACTGAGCTAAATCCCCAGCCCCTAGAAATATATTTTTTTCCTAGAAATGTATTTTAAACAAAGAATTAGCAGGCATGATATATGTAACCTTCTTGAGAGAAGTCTGCATTAGGAGACAGTGGATAGCTCAGTGGATTTAACTGTAAGAGTCATTTATGAGAGGGTGGGATTAATTCATTTATGCTAAAGATTGAAATTTTGAGATTCTGCCTGAAATTTATATATGTTACTTCGAAAATTTCAGGGAACAACAATATGAACAGAACACATTGCATTATATTCCACCATTGCAGGCATCCCAAACATGGATCATTAAGCATTTTAAGAAGCAGTTAAAAACATGACTTCTGCTGTCAAAGTTTGGAATTAAGATCTGTATTTTCATTTTCAAACTTGCAATAGGGACCTTAAGACAGTTCCTCTACCTTCAGATTTTTCATCTGTAAAATTGGAATCAATGTTACTACTTTATTTTTTCTTTGTGTTGTTTAATTTAAAATAAGAGCTTTGTTGAACTAAAATTTGCATACTATACGATTTTCAAGCTTGAAGTGTATGATTCAGTAGATCTTGGCATAATGACAGGGTTGTACAACCATGGCCATAATCAAATTTAGGTTATTTTTATTATCCCAAGACAAGACACTCTGCCCACTAGCTATTATTTTTCAATCTTTCCCCCCTAAATCTGGGGAAGCATTGAGCTACTAGATATCTTCACAGATTTTCCTATTCTGAAAATAAATCAGTTTATTTATACTTAAAATATACCATGCTCATAGCAACAGTAATGACCTTGATATATCCAAAGAAATGGAAGTCCTGAAAAATGAGCTTTCACGTCATATTAGAGTGCCTGGCATTTAATACACACTCAATGATTAGATAATTTTGAAAAGATCAGAATCTGCATATTATTAATATCGTAATCATTTTTTATATCTAAGGAACATTTTTATCTTGTAACAATTATCATTATCTCCACTATATTCCCTTTGTAATAAGCCCTCTCCCATATGACAGTCTTCCTAGCAGCCTGCACTCTGAGGAGTGGGAGAAAGGTACTAGCAAGTTGTGTGAGGGTTCATATCAAATAACTCCACAGTACCTGCATGAGATTGGTCTCAAAACACCCCAAGCAGAATGATTGCCACCTATCTGTTTATTGAATTGCCTTTCTATCAGTCAGTGAAAAGCCTGTGGCTATAATTTTTAAGTAGTTAAAATAAATAAATGATTCAGTGGAAGTCTTTGATTTATGTTTGTTTTCCTTTCTCTGATAATTAGGGGTGAATCATATCTTAGATTTATTCTCAAATGGGAAATGACCATAAAACTTGCAAGACATGAACAGCCAATTAGTAATGCAGTAGATAACAAGTTTCTGTTGATCATATTTTACTCTTCTTCCTTTGTATCCCTACATACAATTGTTCCATTTTAAACCAGAATATGTAATTAATTATCTGTCATTTCATAAATTTAAAATGATGCACAAACTTGCAGGATGTTGGTGATGAAGACTGTGTTATGTAGTAATAACAAACCAAAAATAAAAAAGTGAGTTCAGTGGATGAATGGTGGTTGTGGTTGCAAAACAATGTGAATATATCTGTTTAATCTGCTAAAACGTATAAGCAAAAATACTTAATTTCGGAATTTTATAGATATTTTTCCATAATAAAAGCCATTACGAAAGTAACAGTTGTGGGACTACCCACTCTGGGGTTTCTCACTTTGAAACTTTTGTTCCTACAGTGCATCTCTGATGATATTCTTATGTAAAATTTAAGAATGAAAATATGATTCTGCAGACCCCTCTTTTCAAGCCCTTCAGAGTCTTATTGTTTTATAGAAAACATTCAGATTTCTTAGCATAGTGTTCAAGGTTCTTTCAGACTTGGTCCCCAACTACAGCTTGTCCTACCTGATATTCCTTAATGTTGGATTCTTTACTCTGGATGGTGTGAGCTACCTGAGATGACACAAGCTTTTATGACCCAGTGCCTTTGCATTACCCTGGAGTCCCTGTACGTGACCTCTCTAATGTCCACTGTTATTTCAAAGCTAACTCAAGGGTTACCACTTTTCCCCCCAACAGTAACCCCCTAAATAACCCCCAGGTTATTTAGACCCCAAATAACCTGGTTAAATATGGACTCTCTTTTCTGTTTTTATACATGGATAAGTAAACTTTGTAAAGAATATTATTACAAGTTTGGAATATAGTGACATTCATAATTTGAAACAAAGAGAACAAAGAATTTATATAGGATTGATACCCTAAATTAGGTATATCAATCTGTTTTTTTTTTTTTTTTTGAGACAGGGTCTCACTTTGTGTTCAGGCTGGCTCTGAGCTCACTATGTAGCCTAGGCAAGCTTTGAACTCAGCAATCCTTCTGTCTCTGCCTCCCGAGTGCTGGGATTACAGGCGTGAGCCACCACGCCCGGCACTGCGTTATAGCGGTATTGATTGTTGGTGGGCGTGAGTCTCCACACCCAGCATTGTATGTGGTTACCAGGGATCGAACTCAGGACCTGGCGCTTGCGAGGCAGGCGCCGGAACCACTGAGCTAACCCTCCGGCCCTGATATATCAATCTTAATAAAAAGGAAAACATTTAAGATAACATCATGGCTGCTTATGAAAAGTTTAGAGATCAAATGAAATACTGCTTCAAATAAATATTATGGACTAAATAAAATAAGCCTAAAGTCTATATTATATTCATAAAATTTATAGTTGATCAGATTTATTGAGTGCCCCTAATGCTAATTTCCTTTTACACACTGTCTTTGAGACTTGTGATGAAGAGTAAATACTGTTGCCTTCTGCAGAGGAGAAAACTGACAGGCAAGTACACATGGTGTCATAAGAGGTGGAGCTTGGAGCAAAATGTATACAATAGTTACAGTGCTAACACTGACTTCACTTCAGTGAATATTTAGTGAATATGAAGTAGGCCGCTTTAGTGAATATTCAGTGACTATGGAGTAGGCTGCAATCAGAACTTCTAACATGATTTGACCAGACTTTATTATGTGCCCTAACCTATTTCACTGTGTAGGTCAAACCTCAGGAGACACTAAACTGACCCAATGTGGCTTTACATTTCCAGGTTATTATATATTTCCATCAACCATTGGGAGACTAACTATTGGAGAATGGGAGACATGTTTTGTATTAACTTGTTATATTTCAATTGTCTCTTCATTTTTGCTTTTCATATCCAGCTGTGGGCAGTACAATACAGGCATCTTTAATTCTTGGATCCTGCAGTGTCAAATTTAGTAGATATAATAGGCACAAGAGCTAGTATGGCAGCTTGTTGGTCTTTTAGGTAGCCTTAAATGGGAAAAGTTTTCAACTCCTTGGTGGGTAATGTTTCTAGATTTGCAAGGAAATATGGGAGTTTAGTGATAGGATACGTTCATGTTATAAGAGAAGAAACAGGGATTGCTGGCCACCTGTTCAATTCAGGTCTAAAAGCCATGTATCTGGTTCACCTGCCATAACACTATTTGTTTGCAGTTTAGCTTTCTCAGAACACAGTGGCTTAGATTTGTAGTATTAGATACTGATAAGGGGTCTTAGTGCTGAAATGGCTTACTTTCACTCAGTAAAGAAAAACTTTTACTGTCACTCTGCTCATTCTGAGGACACTGTGATAGCAGAAGTATCTTTTCTACTTATTCCCTGGATGATGCAGCAAGATTGGATATCAAGTCACTTTTCAGCATTCCAGCTGAGGGTCAGAATAATGACTGTTTTCTGAGCTTTTTGGTGATAGCATATTAAGCCAAAATATTGAAATATGGACTGTGGCCAATGTTTATAGCCTGTTTAGCCAGGGAAACTTCACAGAGCTTATTACCACAAGGATTTTCATGATTACTACTATCACAATAAAAAGGAATTCATTTGAGAAATAAACCCTGGGGCTCAGTAAACAAAAACAGAAGCACATCCAGAAGCCTGGGTTACCTTTGCCAAATTTTCTCCATCATCAGGCAGATGCCCAAAGAAACCCTGACTTCCCGCCAAGTTGACTCTCATGGAAGAAATACTCAGGCTATTTCTGATTTAACTTCATTCTTCCCTTCATAACTACCTTTTAAGAAATCTTTATAGAGTGAGCTCATCGATTTAGTGTTCCTAAATCTACAGCCCTATAGAGTTTCTAGATCTTGGAAGACAGAGACGTAGATTCAGATTTCCAGTGAAATACTCTAGTTGTGTCAGGATGCCCATATCTCTTCACATGGTTAAGACTCAGAGCTACCCACCAACAGATGACAGTTTTCCTGAGTGCAGCCATGACTCTTTGAACAGAGATCAGGTAAAAGCTCTTCAGAATCTGTCGAGTTCTCTTCCCTAAACCACTTTTCCTTCACTGTAACAACATGTTTGTCATAGGGAGACAGCTGGACTTGTCTAACACATGTAAATTCATGAGAGCTGTCTGAGCTGAAATGTACCAGAGAGGGATATGCTGGAAGTGGCTCAGAAGAAATCATTTTTTAAGTTTTCAGCCATTTCGGTAGCCAGTTGCTGGGTGTGATAGTATATACAGCATGAAGTTGTAAAGCATAATAAATTTGGGATTTTAATTTTTAAAAGTTTACTACTAAGAAGTATTCATATATTAATTGATTCCTTCAAATCTGTGCTAAAATGCTGCTTCCTTTTGGAGGTTTGCTGTGACCTGCCCAACCTCTTTTCTCTAAATTCACAGTATTATTTTGTTTTGAAGTTGTTTCATTAAATAATTTACAACCACGAAGCAATGACATTTATCCACATCCACATGTTTTATTTTCTTTCTGAAGTCATAGTTTGTTGGGATGTGGGTTACTATTTGATTAAAAAAAATTAAAGTGATGTTGAACATTTCTTCATATGTTTTTTGGCTGCCTTGACTTCTGCCTCTGAGAAGTGTCTGTTCATTTCAGATGCCCATTTTTGAATTGGGTCTTTAAACTTGGGGAGGCTGATCTGTTTGAATTCTTTATATATTGTAGATAATAGCCCTTTGTCTGATAAACAGCTAGTAAAGATTTTTCCCCATGTTGTTGGTTGTCTTTTAGCAGTGCCAGTGACTTCTTTTGCTGTGCAGAAACTTTTCAGTAGAATGAGATCCCATTTGTTGATTCTTTCTGGTAGTTCTTGTGCTATAGGGGTTTTATTCATAAAGTCTCTGCCTAAGCCAGTGTCTCCAAGAGTTTTACCTAGCCTGTTTTCCAGCAGGCTTATTGTTTCTGTTTTAATGTTTAAGTCTCATATCCACTGTGAGTTTAGTTTTGTACATGGTGAAAGAGATAGGTCTAGCTTTAGCTTTTGGCAGCCTAAAGACCAGTTTTTCCAGCAACGTTTGTTAAAGAGGCTCTCTTTCTTCCATTGGGGATGTTTGCCTCCTTTGGCAAAGATAAGGGGCTTAGTTTATCTGGAGTTGTTTCTGGGTCTTCTAATCTATTCCACTGGTACTCGGGTCTGTTACTTTGCCAGTACCATGCAGTTTTTATCACAGCAGCTTTATAGTAGAGTTTTAAATTGGGGATTGTAATACCCCCTGCCATGTCATGGTTGCTTAGAATTGCTTTTGCTATTCTAGGTTTCTTGTGTTTCCAGATGAATTTTGTGTGTGTGTGTGTGTGTGTGTTTTTGAGACAGGGTCTCTCTTTATAGTTCAGGCTAGCTCTGAGCTCACTATGTAGCCCACGCAAGCCTCGAACTCAGCAATCCTCCTGTCTCTGCCTCCTGAGTGCTGGGATTACAGGTGTGAGTCACCATACCCGGCTCCAGATGAATTTTTGTATTATTTTCTCTAGCTCTGTGAAGTATACTGTTGGAATTTCAATTGGAATTGCATTGAATCTGTATAGTAGTTGTGGGAGTATAGCCATTTTGACGATGTTGTTTCTCCCAACCCAGGAACAAGGGATATCTTTCCACTTTCTGGTTTCCTTTTCTATCTCAGTTTTCAGAGTCCTATAGTTTTCAGAGTAGAGGTCTTTCACTTCCTTTGTTAGGTTGATTCCTAGATATTTCATTTTTCTGGGTGCTACATCACTGGTCATTCGAGAGATGCAAATGAAAACAACATTGAGATTTCATCTCACTCTACAAAGAATGGCTGCGATCACAAAATCAACCAACAATACATGCTGGCGTGGCTGTGGGGAGAAAGGAACCCTTCTCTGCTGTTGGTGGGATTGCAGACTTGTGCAACCATTGTGGAAATCCGTGTGGAGATTTCTCAGAAAACTAGGACTGGGGTCCCATTTGACCCTGCTATCCCCCTGCTAGGAATATACCCAAAAGAATTTAAAAAAAATCACATTGGAAAGACAGATGTATACCCTTGTTCATAGCAGCTCAGTTCGTGATAGCTCAATCTTGGAAACAACCCAAATGTCCATTAACTGGAGAGTGGATAAAGATGTGGTTTTTTAAAATATAAAATGGAGTATTACTCTGCCATAAAGAATAACAAGATCGATCCATTTAGGTGCAAATGGAGACACCTGGAGGATATACTAATAAGTGAAATCAATAGATCACAGATAGACAATTACCAGATCTTCTCTTTGGCTTGAACACCTGTAGATGCAAATGAGCTCTAGAAAGTAGGACAGCTTTTATAGAGCGGGAAATTTCCATAGGAAATTTGGTGTGGGAATGTGATGAGGGGAAGAAATAAATATGATACAGAAAGAAAATAAAAGAGCATGTATAAAGGGGGGTGAAGAGGTGTGGGTGGGTAGGGATATGGGTAAAAATGAGAATTAACTTGTATCATATACTGGTACAAATTCCCCAATGTTATATGTGATTTTGAGATGTATATAAATTGTACCAATAAAGAATTCAATAAAAAAAAATCTACTCCAAAAAAAAAATTAAAGTGTTTGGCATGATGCTTCAAGTTATAATAACACTTGGAAAATATTTCACAAAAGCAGTTAATAGAGGATTAGCCCACCAGTTATTCAGGATTCTACTTCTGTTCACTTTTTCCATTGTGACCATGAAAATTTGGTTGATGTTTTACCAGCGGGTACTGTGACAGTATTAGCATGTCATGACATGCCATCCTGGAGAGATGAGACCAGGCATGGACTGGAGGCTGCTCACCTGTGAGCTGTCTTCTGCTGAAATAATATTCTTTATCCTTTAAGATTTCTCAAGGATATCTGCTTGCTTCATTTCTTTAATTATATAGTTTTCTTAGCAGGAAAGATGGCAAGAAGGGCTATCTTATTTTGTGCTTTCAAATTAATGAGTTCTTTCAGGAGCTACAGGATGCAAGAATATTAAGCTTTTATTCATGATAAGATATGAATGTGTTTCAAGAAAGGGAAGATTCACAGAAGAATATATAATGCTAATTTTATTTACTCATTCCTGTGTCAATAATGAATTTATTGGGCGAGTAATATATTGAGTTTGTTTAGGTACCGGAGATATATAAAGAAACAAGAATTTAGACATCCTTGTGGAAATAAAAGTCTATTAGAAGAAGTTGAAGGTGGAGGAAATATATTTAGGAAGAGGCAAATACAATGACAAATTCAAGGATCAACAGAAAACAGTTTCAGAACATGGCAAATATTAAACCTAAGAGAGAAACCCAAAAGTCTTTTTTTCCCCGATATAATTGTAGTTAAGAGAGAGAAAGAGAAGAATGTAGGTCTCAATAGATCCCTTGTTCCTTCTTCCCAGATTTAAATCCATATGCAGATTGTGCTTATACCCAGTGGAGCTGTGAGTGCTGAAGAGCCTAGGTGCACAGCTAGTAAGAGGAAGAGACAACCAGGAAATCCATTTCCCTGAGGTCTTTGCCCTGCGTCCCACCCACCATGTCTGGCTGCCCACTGGTGCAATGGAGAGAGCTGCAGCAGTTCTGCCAGTGGCACAGAATAAATCACTGAAAGCAGTTTTGCACTTGCCCAGAGACTTTCAAGAGAGAATCTCAAAGTGAGTCTGGGGTGCTGTGTGCCGCAAAGAGGGCCAACATTTCTCTTTGGCTTTAAAGGATGTCCCATTGTGAGAATGAACTTTGGGTTTTATCTCTGCCTTTGAAATAGAATACATCAAAGTAAGACATCTGAAGGCGAAGACACAATGATGATCCTCAATCCAAAGCCAAGTTCAAAAACACAGAGATGAGTTGTTATTATGAAATTGTATTTGCTGGCTGAGATGGTGGACAAAGAAAGATTAAGTTGCAAACATAAAACAGGCCTTGAAATTCCTATTAGTCTCGGGCTCCAGGGCACACAGTTTTTCAGCAGGACACATTTTTTAGAAGTATGGGAGCAGCAGCACGAGTTACACATGAGGCTTCCTTTGCTTTCAGTCTGAAATGTACAGGCTTATTAAAGTGAAATTTATTAATGATCCTGTGATGGATGGGGAAAACCAGTTTTGGAAAATTGTTATTGAGAAATGTTTCCTTTGGAGGGGTCCAAGTTCACCCTATGAGAGCTGCTTCACATGTTAGCTATTGTAACTACAGCAGTGGTCTTCACATGCTAACTTTCTAAAGCGTACTATCGTGTAAGGTACACCTACCTGATTGTAACTGTGCTTTAAACCTTACGTGTCAGTTAAATTATATATGTATCAATCATGGTGAGGAATAAAGGTTTTCTAGACCATGTGGCTTTAGTATGGAGAAAAGTATTTCAAATCTTTCCATTGTTTTTTTTCAAATTCTTGTCATCTAATATTACCCTGTCTGCTATTTCCTCTAGTAAGAAAGTTTATTTATTCATTCAACATGTTTATTGAGTGTCTGCCATCTTTTTGTCTTACTTTAGATTTCTCAGAACCAAACCCTGAGTTGAGGATTTGAGTGAAAGGAACTGACTTGTCTAGGACAGCGAGTGTGGGTAGGGAAGTGGTCATGCAGGGAGGGAAACAGACATTAGGGGTACACTTCTCTATCCCCTATCACGCTGTATCTCTGGAGTTGCTGCGTGCTAACTGGGGTGTGTCTTCCTTGTTGGTCATCACATTTGTATTTTGGAAGGCTGTATTGAAGAATAAAGTATGCAGAGTATATTACCTGGCACATAAGTATCATCTACTAAATGCCAGTTCTTCATGTTATTAGTACCGTTGGTGTCTTTAAGCCTCCTAATTACTGAACAAATAATATTCCATAGATCTTCTGGAGATAAACCTCATCTTAAAGGTAGAATCATTGTTTCATATCAAGGAAGTGGCAAAAATCCAAGTGTTTACCTATTCTCAGAGCCTTGTGGCCCAAAGATCTGAGGATGTTCAATTTTGTTCTTCCTAATTGTTTTTATTTGAACACAGTAAATATTTCACTGGAGCTACTGGAGATTTTATAATTGTTTCTCCTGTGACATTGAGAATGAAGAGGTGTGTTGTTAGAGATGAGCCTTTCCATGAATGAATGAGAGGAGCAGAGGAAGTTCCCATCTGGCATCATTTTAGAGATTAGTATGGGGTTTGTGAAACTGTGATGATGCAAAGAACAGCATAGAAAGCCATTTCTTCTCTTTTAGTCTAGTCTAAATGCAAATTTGAACTTCCATAGCAGTTGGTTTGCATGTTAATGCCTATGCTTTGTCACCTGGAGATGGCTTTAGGTTTCCAAGATTCAGTTGGCTGTGTGGGTTAAGGAAGGGGTCACTTCATTATACATGGGCTCCCTTTAGAGGCACCATACACAGAGTTGGAAATCCACAGGAACTTCACCTTATACCAGGGGTGATGGTCTGGCTGAAGCCTGGAAGGGAGTGTCAAGGGCCAGCAGCTGGTCAGAAGTAGCCTCCCACATGTCTCCTTAAAGATAGAAAAATACAGTGAAAGAAGAAAGGGTAAGAGTACACCGTGGTCTAATTAGCATTTGCTTCTTGTAGCCCTGGAAATGTCAGTCACCAGTTGGTAGCAAAATAAAGATGTAATGTTAGTGATAATGAATTAAATTGTGGCCGTTTGCATTGGAATGCCATGATAATGATCTGAAATTACCATTGTATATATTCCCCTTGACAGTTCAAAATTGGACTCTAAGCTAATAGTATTTTAGATGAACTTTAAACCAATGAAATTGCTTTGAGTGAGTACACTCCTTTTGGCAAGCCATGTGGATTTCAGAAAGTTAATTTACCTCTGCTTTGTTCAAGCTGTTTGGTAATTGATGAACATACCATAAAAGTTTTAATGAATAACCCAGGGACCATTTTACTTATTTACTAGGTAAAAGTGAAATGCATTTGATTACTCTCCCTAATCTGGCTTTTCAAATGAAGCCGGCTCAGAATAAATAGTTTTTATTTTTTCCCGGGGGGCTGCAGTCTTGGTGGATGCACAAAATATTGCAGGTAGGTATTTTCTGAAAGTCTGCATGCAGGGGTTGCATTTTCTCCTATTAGCTCTGATTTATAGTTCTGCCACATGCCTTAAACACTGCATGAGCAGAACTTATGTCTGCACGCATGAGGACGCAGGCCGTGCTGCAGTGGGGCTATGTAGCAACTCACAGAATCAGCACATATCTTCACAGCATCTGTCGTGTGAGTAACTCTCCATTATCATGAAGCAGTTAAAATAAGAACTACTTTTTTTTTCTGGCCTCTTGGAGCCTAATTATACTCTCCCATTCTTTCTTGAGTAGAATTGTATTCTGAGATAAATGCCCACATGTATCTTGGTTTCACATTCGATTGCCTTCCTAGGGTTGCTTTTGCGGAGTGCTTTCAGCATGAAACTCAAGACAGTTGTGTCAGAGTTGGAGGCAGAGTTTAAAGATGTGTTATGTCTTGTTCACCCCACCTTTGGAGCAGCTACAGATTTGGGTTAGATATCCAATCTGAGCCCTGACTAGCTGCACATTTTGGGGAATATGAACTCAGTTCCCTGTGGCTCAGATTCCTTATCTGGAATTAGGAATTGACATAAAAAGTCTGTTGTGAAGATTAAGTGATGACTTGTGAAGTGTAATGTGTGATCCAGCACCCAAAGAATGCTTTTGATCTGGAAGTCCTCATAGAATACAAATTCCAGGCCTACCTCTAGAGGTTCTGCTTCAGTAGGTTTGGGATGGGGCTCCAGAAATTTCATTTCTAATAAGGTCTCAGGTGATGCCGGTCCAAGTACCAGGCTTGGAGAACCACTAACCTAGGAGATAAAAGTACTTGAGGATTTTGGTTTTCTGCCATAGTTGGGATAAATGACTACTTTTGTAACAATCTAAGCCCCAAGACTAGAGGGGGAGAACCTATGGCATACATGTTGTTTTTCTTTGAAAACAAAACATGTTAATGTATGAGTTATTTTTTTCTAAACTAAAACCTCAGTATTCAGGTTTAGTTGCAGTGCTGTCACTTTGGGTTTTGAATTGCAGTACGGGTAGCTATCTCTAAAAGGTTCTCAATCAGTACCCTAGACATTCTAGGACCTAGAATGCCCCGATTCTGCTTTATTCACTCATTTTATCTAGATAGAAAAAGTACTGTCAGCATCAAATTGAGCTGTGACTTTTAAAGCTGTAGAAACTACATATACTGTACAATGTTATTGCATTGTCCCAAGAGCAGAAACTAAAGCCAGACTGACCCAGTGTGATCACAGCTCTGCTGTTCATTGTTACGTGTCTGTCAGTCTATTTCAAACTCCTCAAGCATCTGTTTTTCTCACGTATAAAATGGGTGTAGCAATAGTACGTATATCTCCAGGGTCTTAAGAGAAATTGGGACACAAATTGATGAAGAAACAGAGTTTATTTGGACTGATCCGTATTACAGTTGGGGAAAACAAAGGTTTACACACAATTTAATATATCAATTATATATCAGTTGTTTGTCAGCATTAGGTTTGTACAGGCAAGATAGAAAGTTGTTTAAAAAAAAGAAAGTAAGCAATTTAAAGAGTAAATTGAAAGTACTTCTCAGAAAAGGAGGAGGGAAAGAATAAAAGCAAATTTGGGGGAAAGAAAAGGTATTAGGGTGAGATGACTCTGGTGACTGTGGAATTGGAATGTTGTAATGAAAACTACAGCTCTCACTATGCAAATTACAGAATGTAGCAAGTTGCACAAGTTGAAACAAGAGTCCAGAATATATTCAGAGGTAGTTATGAGTAAAGCCTGGGCTCTCATGCTCTCTCTGCTTGATATTTTGGGGGCCTCTCAGATATACTGTTTGTAAATCAGGTGCTGGGTGTTATAGATCAGGGATGGAGTACTCATCTACATATGCAATATTGACTATTCTATTTGTATCTCTTAATCCTTGAGAGAGTTTATTACAGTATCAGGCACAAAGGAAGTATTCAGTGATTTCTTTTTAAAATTGATTTTAATGGTACATTTTATATACACATCATGATCACACTTGACTTTGAGAATTTGTACCAGTATATGACACAATTATGTGTCTTTATGTCTCCTCCCAATGTGCTTTTCTTCTCCATCAGGAAGGATAAAATCTTGCCTTCTAAAAACTGTCATGTAACATTAGAGGCCTGTCTGCCTCAAAACACAGCTATCCTGAGAATGCTGACCAATGAGGCATTATGTGAATTTCTGTTAGGAAATTGTTATGCTGGATAACTTAGCCTCACTACATGTGGAAACAGAAGTCTTTAATAAATAGCATTTATGGCTATAACAGGCTCTACAAGGTCATACAATATTGTCAGTTTCTGGTGAGGCTTAGAAAGATGGAGTTGGTTAACATGAAGAATGGAGACTGCCTCATCTATGCAAAAGAGCCTCACAGATCAGCTTCTCAGTTTTCACTTATGCTGTCTTGGTCTGAGCCCATCCACAGGTGGTGAGGATTCTAATACGAAGGTGATATAAAATGAAGATGAGCTAGAGTTTCACCCACATTTAGAAAAGGGATTTTGCATTTGAAGAAGTTGTTGTTTAAATACTGCAAATTGAGTAGGGATAGAAGAAAAGGAAATCCATCATTGTTTTGTTCCATCATAGAAAATGAAATTAATGTTTAAACCTTCTAAATTTTTCTAATATACACTGTCAAGATCATTATTATGTCATTGTTCCCTTTAATATGCTTTTTCCTTATCACTAGTGTGTCATGGGCTGGGTGCGTAGCTCAGCAAGGAAGGGCTTGCCTAGTGTATGGAAAGCCTAGAATCCATCCCCAGCAAGGGTGGGGGCAGAGGTTTTCTATTAAAAATAACCTACATTACATTTTAATGTCTGAGGAGAATTGTATGCTATGGATATATCATAATTGACTTCCTAAATCTACTGTGATTAATACTTTATATGCATAACATTAAAAATTTTCATAAATTTTTAATGATGTCTCATTAAATATTATGCCAGTTTCAGGATTTTTGAGCAATTTTTGAGCAGTGAACTAGTTATATGGGTAAAAGTTAAGCTTGTTTTACTGTAATTTTTTCAAGCTGGTGATCATTCATTCATTGCAGTAGAATGAATTCCTATATGTGTGGCATGCCTTTGTAGACAGAAGCTCAGACTTTATTCAGAATATTCAGAAAGCTATAACTGAGTATTCAGTGTGTTTCACTTTTGACCAGGAAAAAATACCTGTTGAGATCTTCTTGTATTACCTTGCTTCTGCGTTCTAATGACCCACCTGATTCTGGTGAAGCAGCTGGGTTGGAGAACTGCCAAGCTAGGACACCTCTCCTTTCGTCACTTGCTACAAAAACAAATCTTACACGAGGCCAGCTGTTCCTTCTGCTTGCAGGATGTTGGTGTAGACAGTGAGTAGCGTCATCAGTTATGACATCCTGCTGGCTTTAACAAGCTCTTATCCTCAGACTTCCAGTGAGTCCAAACTGTTGTCTGCCAGGGCCTCCACTTACCTGGAGGAATGTTTTGTAATTCTGAGGGAGGAGGGTGACTAATTTTGCTTTTGTTTTTTTTCAGATTTACATGGGATGAAGCTGAAGACCAATGGGATTTACTTTCCTGTTGAAACCTCCTGAAATTAGAGGTACTGCATGTGGTTTGTTTTTAATTCTTTTCCAGTATCTGGCTGTGGCTCACAACACACATATATACACCATACCTTTGACCTTTATGTGCGCTTGTGTTGTCTCAGTGTGTCTCTGGAAATCTAAGTATCAAGACATTGCAGGGTGATACCACAATCCTGAGACTGATAGTTTGCTTTTACAATGTGGCTTAAACATTTCCTTTATTAAAGGCAAAATATGCTTCAGAACATTCTAGTAGGGCAATTTCCTTGGTAAGGAAAATATATTTCTATGAATCCCAGAAACAAGGAGCCCACAAAGCCTCCTCTCCAGTTCTGTGACAGCCAGTGGGGCCCTGTCCATGCACTTACCGCAGTGTCCTCAGAATCCCCGACGTGTGCATGAGCCTAATTCTCCACACGTACAATAGAGTCATTCAGTTTGTTTTCTCTGTATGGACACATTAGTTTTTGAAAAACAGTGAAAATGTTCTCGCCTTGAGCAGTGTTTGAGAAAAATATGAATTTCCTATAAACTGTCTATTAAGCATCTCCAGAAGCTTTTATAAAAAAGTCCTGGTTAGAAGAGTTTAGCTGGATTTATCCCATTGTAAGAACTGTGTGATATTTAGGAAAATAATCAGAAACAATAATAAAAGTTGCAATTCGCATTGAAACAATAAAAGTTACATTTCAATATTGTTGCCCCATCTGAATAAAACCTGCTGCCACTTATTGGTAATATTTAAGAAAAGATACTATTTTTCTAGTTATCAAATATACAAATGCATCTAGGCATTCCTCATTTATTTATATATTGTTGAAGCCAATTTGGATTCAGTACTTACTATGCGCTTGGCTTTGTGCCCAGAGCTTTATGTACTGTATCTCATTGAATCTCACATCTGGACGTTTGTACACGGAACAGAACAGGTGGTTGTGAGTGGCAGCCAGATAAGCTTGTGACCTATAGGCTAACCTTACATAATGTGGCAGAACACAAAATAAGAGTATATCCTTCACTTAGGATTGTGTGATGGAAAAAACTGATGACTGAGAATAACTGAATTTGTTTTCTGGAAGAGAGGAAGAAGATGTGATTCTGTTCAGTGGCTTGACCCAATTTTGAGGCTTGCCCTGTTCCATCTCCTTTCCATGTGAGTCCCTAAAACACGAGTGTGGCCCTAGGTATTGTTCGCAGGCTTATGTTGTTGGATGTGTTCAATTACCATGTTATTTGTAACCCAGCTGTTTCTTAACGCTTGACATCTCTGGTTCTTTGGTTCTATATTAGCTTATGTGTATTAGGTATGGGGGATTTTGTGTGAAATATAGTGAGGCCAGCTGAAGACTCACTGGTTGATGTGAATATAAGCCAATATGTACTGGTGGCATTGAGTTTTTGGCAAAAGAAAAAGCTATATAGTAGGTTCAACCAGCAAGAAAGTCAGAAATAAGCTCAGTGCCACCTTTCTGATCACTTGGCGGTTAAGCGCATCATAGGAAAGGAGGAGAAGGTTCTTGCTTAGATGGTGAATAACTGGTGATGGTTTAGGATTCTTCAGTGCATGTGTCAATGGTTGTCATGCCTCATCACGTGTGTCACATTTCTTCTGGGTGTGTGTGTGTGTGTGTGGTGATTATTGTTTTCCTTGGAGGATTTTGAGTTTGTGTTATCAAAATGTTTTGACCAGAAGATTTGGCTTTGTATTTAACCATTCTTAAAAAATCCTTTTCAGCTATCTTGGAGTAGATTCTGGAGGTTTTTCCTGAGAAAACAGTTTAAACACTTTGTTATTTAATGATTTTATGTCTTAATGAGTTAAGTCCTTCACTTGTTTCATTAAGGCCTCCATGAGACATGGTCTGTATGTCCTTTCGACTCAGATTTAACTTGCATTTTTTTTTTTAACATTTTCGGTTTTCTGTACACTACCAAGTCTTTTCAATACAACAATGAAAAAAATACCTGTGAAAGTAATGTTTACTTGGTTTGGTAAATTGTTATTCGTGTTACCCATTCTGATGGGAGTTACCAGCTAGGTTTGCTTTTCTCCTGTGTCCATGTGCAGGTTAAATGATGAGAGGTTTTTCTTTCTGTGGTGCTCTTCTGTTACATCTAGAAAACCTTTTTTTTGAGCCAGAGTCTCGCTTTGTAGTTCAGGCTGGCCCTGAGCTCACTATGTAGCCCAGACAAGCCTGGAACTCAGCAATCCTCCTGCCTCTACCTCTGGAGTGCTGGGATTACAGGCGTGAGCCACCAAGCCCAGCACTGTGGTATGTGGTATTGATTGCTGGTGGGCGTGAGTCACCACACCCAGCATTGTATGTGGTTATCAGGACCTTGTGCTTGCGAGGCAGGTGCTGGAACCACTGAGCTAAATCTCTGGCCCTAGAAAACTTTAATGATGTACTTCCTATATTCCAGAAACAGTTTTGCAAACCTTACATACCAGCTAAAGAAAGTGTGGCATTTTTAACCATCAAAATAATAAGATAGTTGAGTCATTTAAGGTTGTAAAAGAAGAAAATGTTAGGCCGGAGGGTTGGGTCAGTGGTTCTGGCGCCTGCCTCGCAAGGGCAAGGTCCTGAGTTCGATCCCCGGTAACCACATACAATGCTGGGCATGGAGACTCACGCCCACCAGCAATCAATACCACATACCACAGTGCTGGGCATGGTGGCTCATGCCTGTAATCCTAGCACTTGGGAGGCAGAGACAGGATTGCTGAGTTCCAGGCTTGCCTGGGCTGCATAGTGAGCTCAGAGCCAGCCTGAACTACAAAGCGAGACCCTGGCTCAAAAAAAAAAAGAAGAAGAAAATGGTGAGAACCAGCCACAATTTGACTTCAGGTTTTCCTTGCCGTATGATTCCTGATATTTTACTGTCAGTCCCACTCTATAATCTTTTACTCAATTCAGTAAAATACACTTGTCTTATAACTTAGAGAAAAACACCACTTGGTTCTGACTGTGTACATTTGCCTTTTTGATAATGACCTCTACTGATTTGCTTAGGAAATATTATAAGAGCTGGTACACATGATAGGCTTGTCACCATATCACTTCTGTGGGTCCTGAGACAGAATGATTTTGCCAGGATTGTACAGCTCCTACATGGCCTCTAGATTTTTTTCCTTCCAAGGCAGAAGAGGAAGTAGATCTGCAGCAGCAGAGCCTACAATTACAGTGTTCCCTTGTTAGCAGGATGTGAGTTATGTTGGTGATATCTAAGGGGTCTTGAGGCTGTGAGTTGGGGACAGTACCTGCAATACTCTAAATTCTTGAGGAAACACCTTGTTTTGAATGAAAGAGAATAAAATCTACAGAGTGAAGAATGAAAATGGTTGTACCCTTAAATTTGGTATCCTTGACTTGGGCTCTGAGGAACATCACTGATGTTAAAAATTTTAGGAAGTTCCCAACTCTGAATTTTGCTTTTTAGCAAAATTGGAAACACAAAAAAGGGGAAACAGTTGCCTGATTGGATAATAACTTTCTCTGGGGCAGTCTAGTCTGTGCAGGCTTATGGCACATAGTAGGTGACCTAAAGGAAATAGTGCCTTTTAAATTTCTTAAAGAGGCAAGGAGAATACTATAAGGGAGAGAGGTTAAATTCAACTCTGAAACAAAAGATGAGAAGTTTTAGATGCTGCAGTGAGCTGGTGGAAGAGCAATGAGAACATGAGGGATGAAGCTGGTTGATGTGATTTGGTGTGTTTGCTAACTGCTGCTTACTGAAATGAAGTACTTACTTTGTCATAGACTGGGAGACAACGGCCCTATCTTTCTTGATGGTCATATTTTAAAGGAATGGTTCCCATATCCTTGAGAAAGACTTTCTGAGTTGTAAAACTAACAAGTGCCTGGGAGATTTACATCTCTGCAGGATGGAGAAGAGATGTACAAATGAAGATTTTCTATAATACATGCTGTCAAAGAAGGGAGGTAGGAGGCCTATAGTCAGAAAGGAATCTGAGGGGAACAGTAAGGACTTCTTGTCAATAGCTCAGAGTGTTATTCCTTTCTCTTTCTTTCATACGGAGTCCAGTGTATGTAAAAAAAATAGGTTTAAGCTTCCTTTGACCTGCTGCTTGATGTGTATAGCACACTTATCAATGATGTAATTTTGGCTTGTTATTTGATGTGTCTTGACTGATTTCTTTGACTGTACAACACAGATCAGAAGGTAAAATCTGCCTCCCAGGTTGACTGAAATGCAGAAATGCAAGAAAGAGATAATAAGAATTTAGGTAACACTGGAAAATTAAAAAGAGAATTCTGCAATATTTGTATAACGAAATAGCATAAAGAAGCTGACATCCATGCACTAAAGTGTCACATGTCCACATGTTATGTGTCCATTATGAAAAAAAGGGTCAAGGAAAATTTAAGGCATGCAACGGCATACAGTGTGAAATTATCAGTGGAGAGTACAAATGTTACTCACATGACACTGCTCACTGTCTCCTATTTGTTGCAAATGTATACATATTAATGAAACCTGTATTAATAGGAACCTGGGTAGAAAGGATACATGTATATATAGTGTTTCCTGATGGAGTTCCCTCTGGGAACAAAGGAGGAAAGTAAATCTGGGTAGAAACCATGAGTTTCTTTCTTATTTGTAACATTTGATTTCTTATAAAAAGGTTTTAATGAACAGTAAAATACGTCATTGTTTTCATTCTCTTTGGAACTTTAATACTGTCTCTTCCAAAAAGAGGGGGGGATATCTTGTTCCTTGGTATGTCTCTGTTATAGCAAAGTGAGGGGGAGAGAAACTGAAAGTAGACCTAACAAACAGTCCCACACTACACCGTGCCCGAGGCTCTGCATTCCAATAGGCTGTCTGTGAGGTGCTGATTGTTTTGGCTGCTTCTGCTCTTGTTTGATTGAAGCAGCATAGGTTTTAAGAGTTTCAAACCCCAGCTCTGATCTGAAAATGAAGTTAGGTATTTGAGAAACAGCTGCTAGAAACAGCTCGGCTCCCTCTGGAGCCTCTGGTTGGCTTCAAAGCAGCTGCTGGAAGGGAGGGAGGGAAGCAAACTATCCTGGGCATGTGTGTGTGTGTGTATGGGTGTTAATAAAACAAAGTGGCTTTACTAAATAAAGCATGGCTAGTTTCCCTAGGATGAAGAATTCAGTTGATTCCACCTTTCTGTCTATTTTGAGGCACTGAGCAAAGAACTTGGGGCACTTCCTTTTCTTACCAATGGGGCTTTTCAATTAAAACAGCTCTGGACTCTTACCACAGCCTCACTTTACATATTCCCAATCTGCAGAACAGAAGCAGAGTCCATTTAACCCTCATAGCCACAGGGCCCCCATCTGTGGAACCAGAAATTGCTTGTGTGCTTAACATGCACACTCTTGTTATTTATTCCCTAAACATTATGGTTTGACACTTATTTACATAGCACTGAACATTGTACTAGGTATTTTAAATAATGTAGAGATGGTTTAAAATATTTGGGGAAATGTGGATGTTATTAACAAATACTTTGGCCTTTTATATAAGGGGCTTGAGTGCCCTTGGATTTTGGATCTGTTGGGTTCTGGCCACAGCCCTAGTGTATACCAGGGAACAATTATAATTAATTTCTGTATGCCTCAGTTTCCTCTTCTCTTACTTACCTTAAATTCTTTTTGTGATAGAACACCTAAGAACTTAGAAAATTGCAGAATTCAATAGGATTGAATACTTCTTTTAACCTCCTCTAGGTATACATGTATTTTATTAGAATCTCTTTGATAATTTTATTGCTAATTAGGTCAGTTGGCTTGTCTTTGTTTGCCCTAGACATTTCTAGTTTTGTCACTGAACATTCTGTGTCCTGGGAAACCCCTGGGTCCTTGGAAATCCAGGGTAGTTGGTGCTGTGGTTTGGACCTTAAATGTCCCCCAGAGGTGTATGTGTTAAAAACTTGGGCCCAAGCATGATCTTGTTGGGAAGTACTGGAAGCTTTGATAGGTGGAACCCACTGGAAGGTCCTGATGTCATGATGGTGTGGCCTGAAAGAGTTCATGGGACCTGGCCTTTACCTCTTTTTTTGCTTGCTGGTTGTGAGTTGAGTTCCCTTCTGCTATGATGTGCTGTCCATTACAAATACAAAGCAATAGAGCCAGCTGCTCAAGAACTAGAACTTCCCACATCATGAGCCAGAATAAACCTTTCTCTTTGAAATTATTTCGTTGTAACAAAAAGTTGGTTACCTTCCATTGTATTGTGGCATAAGAGAGGTAGAGGTTTTGCCTTCAGGAAGTGTCTGCTCTTATTCTCAATCTTTCCATCATTATGATGTATAAATTGCTACTGCTATTTATTTTGCTATTAGTATTAGTAGTCTTCCATACTATACTATACTAACACACCAAACTGTGTTTCTTAGTGCTGTTATTTGGATGAGTGTACTGCGGAGGTTCATAGGTCAAAGACTTGGTCCCCAGAATGACATTGTTGAGAGTACTATTAACTTTTAAGAGATTATCCCTTGTGGGAGGTCCTTAAGTCACTGGGTTGTGTGCTCAAAAGAGATTGTGGAACCCTTATCTGTTCTTTCTTCTTGTTTCCTGGCTCATGATATGTGCAGTTCTTCTTGGATCATGCTCTCTGCTGTTGTAACTTTGTGCCCTGACCAGGGGCCAGAGTAGTGAGGTCATGCAACCTTGACCCTCCAGATCTATGGACTAAATAAATCTTTTTTCTTTGTAAATTTCAGACTTTTTATTATAATCATGTGAAACTGGATTATATACATGGTATTTAATAAATATATACATAGACATTAATTAATACCTAAGACAGAGCTCTTTTCTTCCAGTTTTCATGATCTTTAAAATGCTGAGTCAGCCGGGCATGGTGGCTCACGCCTGTAATCCCAGCACTCGGGAGGCAGAGACAGGTGGATTGCTGAGTTTGAGGCTTGCCTGGGCTACATAGTGAGCTCAGGGCCAGCCTGAACTACAAAGCGAGACCCTGTCTCAAAAAAAAAAAAAAATGCTGAGCCATTTCACTTTTCTTTTAGATTTCTATGTGGATTATATATATACATAAAGAAACACTTGAATCTATTTCAGTCACCAGTGCTTAGTAACTCAGGGATAGAACTCAAGAATTTGCAAATATTTTTATGCTGGGAAAAACACAGTCTATCCGTTTGCTCTGAGAATAGAGCACATTCTGGTTTGTTTGGGATCTTGCTTTATACCTGTTGAGCTAGTTAAATTATCAGTGGTGTTTTATTTCACCTTTGAATGAAGGACACATGTACAATCAATTCACTCATGTGCTAATGCATTGATGCTTCATACACCTTACAAAAAGAACTCTTTTGTTAGCTACCTCTCTGAGTCCTATTCTTCCCCCAAATCTCCCAGCCTGTCCTAATCACCATCTAATAAATTAGGCTTTTTCTCATTTAAAAAATTAAGCATTATCTCAACAGATAAGTTTTGAGAGGTGATTTTAATCTATGTTTTATTCTTGATGAACAGGAAAATCAGTTCCCTTCTTATCTTAGGTACTGTTTTGGCTACTAAGACACAATACTTGATACCCAAAGTTAAAGGGGGAGAGGTTTATTTAGCTGACAGTTTATAGAAGTTTCAGTTCATAGTTGGCTGGTTATAAGACAGGGTGGCATGGCAGAGAGCCATCACAGAGAAACAGTTTATGGCAGGCAGAAGGCAGCAAGGCAGAAAACAGCAAGGTACAAGTGACAAGTGACAACATCAGTTCTCCTTCTTTCCCCTATATTTTATTCAGGCTACTTGCCCTTTGCGCAGTTAGCACTCACATCCCAGGGTGAGGCAACCTTAACCTTGTCCAGAGCTATGCAGATCAACCACTGGACTTATTTAGTAATCACACACCCTTGATCTCAACATCACACACTCTGTCTAGATCAGTCACCTCTGAAAAACTCCACTTGTAATCACATGAGGCTTTGGGGACAACTTGATGTATACCACTCAATATAATATTCAGATTTTCAAAATGAAGATAATTTAGCTTGTAATTTTAACAGAAACGTGTGTTGACTGAAAATCTTTTTACCCTTATTATAGATATGAATATCTTCCCAGAAAGGGGAAATGCTTGAGGACAGGAGAAAGCAAAGAAGGGAAAGAAAATGTTCGACGGTAAAAACAAACAAACAAAGCTTATGTGTATGGGGGTATGGACTTGTAGGGAGGGCAGGGAAATGGGAAAATGAGATTCAAGATACATCATGTATAGGTGTAAGTTCTCAATGATGAATATGATCATAATGTATAACTAATATTTACAGTTAATTCAATAAAGGGGGGAAGCATAATAGCCAGGAGGTCAATCCAATAATTTAGGTGGAAATTTTATTGGAATCTTCATTGGAAGTGCCACAACTCAGTTGTGTAGCAAGAAGTTCACTTAAGTCCCCTACATTTCTGAAGGTACATTCTTCTTAAACCCAAATTAGGAAAGTCTATTGAACCATGGGTTTTGTACTCGGAAACATTTTATTTGTGTTATTTAGCATAGCAAGAATGAGTAGATTGTCCAAGATGCTCTGGTGGTAATGCAATGATTAAGATTTCAAGACATATATTTCTTGGTATAGCTATGTGCCATCAGACAAAGTACATTAGTCCTCTTAGACTTAATATCCTTTGCAGTTAATGCTGAAGATACTGGTTTAATATGGTGTTGTGAGGATTAAATGAAACAAACTCTTATCTCTGACCCTTTTGTTGCCTTCGCAACATCGCATCAGCAACTTCTGGTTTTAGCCACAGGTTGATTGACAATTTCAACTCATGCTGATCCAGATTCCACCTAAATCCTCTCTTTCTTGCCTTAAGGCTTTCTCCAAACTGTATGAGTTCCCTGAGCTCTGTGCAGTGGGAACCCAAAAGTGCAGGGGAGATAACCATTAGCCACTCGTAGTTGGAAGCCAGTGAGATCCCAACCTTCTGTTGTTCAGAAGAACAATTTTGCAAGTCGTTTTACATGCTTTTCAGGAGTCTTGGCACGATCAAGACATTGTTGCCAAAATCAACAACCTAAGCAAAAGAAACTTTATTAGCTTTGATTTCTTTTCCATCTTATTCTCTCTTCTATTTGTGTGGATGGTTCCCCAAAGAGCTCGTTCTTGGAAGCTCTAGTCTTAAACTATGCTTTATGAAAAAGCAAGCTGTGAAATAAAAGCAGCATAGTCAGCTTTCAATGAAAGTCATCTATAACTACTAATGGTATTCAAATGATAAATTATTTTGTATTTTGGTGAGCTAGAGCTCTGTATAACTTTAGGAAATAAAGGAACTTTCCTAGTTCTCTTTGAAATGGACTTGGGCTAGAGTTTCTTTTCTTTTTCATCTACATCCAAATAGCTTGCATACTTTCTAGTCTATATTTCACCAAGGTAGATACTTGCTGATTTTTAGTTTTTATTTCACAGAAATATTCCAAGAATTCTAAGTGCTTTTACTGGGTTCTTTTATCCTCCAGGCAGAGGAAAGGAAACCATGCAAATGCAGAAAAGCAGGTTATATCAAACACCTGTTAATCTTTTTATATTTTATTGCTACTTCTGCAGTATGAAAGAAAGATTACTCCCACCTGCAAATGTTACTATTTGTTGAAAATCCGCTTGTTCTCTTATTGTAGAGATGTAGGCCCACAATGACTTTTTGTTTAATTGTTTTGCAGAAATCCTTTGTGTGTGTGTGTGTGTGTGTGTATATATATATATATATATATATATAATATATATCTATATCTATATAGATATCATCTATAAGATATATATATCTATATATAATATATATCTATATCTATATAGATATAGATATCATCTATAAGATATATATATATATCTATATATAATATATATACACACGCACACACACACGTATATATATACATATATACACATATGTATACACACATATATATGGTAGCTGAAGCTATCTTCTCAGCTCATCTTTAACATGTTAACTTTATCCTCAATGATGAGATTTTAAAGAGGAATTTAGACACTCTTGATGGTGAAGCAGCTCAAGATTTTAGAAATTTATGGGGCTGAAAGGAAAGATTATCATCATGAAGAGTATTTATAATGCTCTTTCCTCCAAATTTTTGATTTCCTAAACTTCTTCTTAGTTCATCAGATTTAATTGGTTCTTGATGGACTTAGACTATCATTACTTGTTTCATCAAACCATTTCTTTTTAAAAATTTGGCTGTTCTTCAAAATTTTCAGGGAAATGTGTATTTATTTTGTGGGCATTGTTGGATTTTAATGTGCAAGTGTTGTTTGCTTGAATTTTTATCAGTCAAGATCACTCACAAGTTAGGTGTTTCTCTGTCTGGTCTAATGGTAATTTATACCTGTCCACTTAGAGTTAAGTTAAATTGAAGTATTTTCTCCCCCCGCCCGACCTTCAAGTTTCTTGAAGAATATTTTTTCTTCTTTTTTAGTCTTTGACACATAAAAATGTTTCATGAGACTTTGATTTCATGTACACATTATATTTAGTTCAATTTCACAAATTCCACTGTATGGTTTTTGCCATATATTTTATTTTTTGTGGGAAAAATGTGAGTTAAATAGGAAGTCTTATAATATGATTACTTATACCTGTTGTAGGAATCATTTCATTTTTGGAAGTCATATGTTCTATTTAAAGTACATAGCAGAAACACATATTATAAAAAGAAAATTATCAAAGTTATAATGAACTGATATTAGGTAATTTTTGTATAATCCCTTCAGCATTAAAGATAATTAAAAGGATAATGGTAGATAATATTTCTAGTACCTATTCCTGCGTTGTGGTGAGCACTGTGCACACAGTTCCTTATTTGTAGTTCATAGTGATTCTAGAAACTGAGTTCTTTGCCCAGGTTAAATATTGACTTGCTAGAGTTGACATAGTCTGTAAAAGGTGGATGTGGGAATTCAACTAAAATATGCCTGAGCTAGCGATCTGTATGTTAACCATGAAATTATCTTATTTCTTATCCACTATCTCATTTCATCCTTACTGCTCAGAGGATATTAGTTTCCCTCTTTTAGGGTCAGGGAAACTGAGACTCAAGAATGGTCAGCATTTATCCTTAAGCATCTTGCTAGGAGGGACAGGATTAGTAGTCACTTTGTCTTATTTTTCTTGCTGCTCCATAACTTTTCCTTTCTCCCTGATTTATACACATCGAAAACCTCAAGGATTCATGTACTGCACATTTGGAGTATATATACTTTTTCTATCTAAATAGAGCTCTGCTGGGGTTTGTTTTAGACTAGTTTCTGTAGAAAGTACAGCCACAGGCACAAGCCACGTGCTAATACATTATAGGGGAAAGCAGTTTTGGGGAAACAGAAATCAGGTAAAACAAAAATTAGGTACAGAAAGGAAGAGGGCAGATATAGAGGATCCATTACCTAGCAACCTAGATGGGTACAGCTTTGTAAATGTGAAAAGCTTTTAGGGGACCTGTGTGGAGATTTTCTGTTAAATTGTCAAACTTGGGTGGGGAATGGAAAAGAATGGTTATACATATTTTCATTTCCTAGAGTTTAAAGTGGTCCCCACTGTAGCCAACTGTCCCATACTTTTGGATTATTTCACTCAGCCCTTTTGCAGTAGTTCTTCTGGGGGAGTTATCAGGAAAGCATAATTCTAAAATAATGGAAGTATCCCTGAAGCAAGTCAGAATATATGAGTTAATCCATGGGCAATCTCTCTCTGGGTACCTGGAGTTTAGAGGTTCATGGACCCCAAGGGACTAGTCTGGCTACGCTTAAGGACTGAGGCAGCCCTCATGAGCAGCAAGGAAACAAGCATTATTGATGTGCTAAGAAGTATAAGGCACATAACTTTACATCATGCTTGTACAGATCCCAGATAGTTTTGGAATGTGTTTATTTCATAGGAAGAGTTACTAGTAGATTTCAGTGTCAGAGATTCTCTAAAGGCTGCAGATCTCCTTAAAAGAGTAGTTTGTTGTTGTTGTTGTTCTGTCAGAAATAAGTTACAGTTTTCCTGCTTGACTCCTAACAGACATTGGAACTTACCTCTAAAATAGCTGGCTGAGTTTGATTAAAAACAAGTGCATGTACACATGTCAAAATTATATCAGGTAGTTTGAAATTCTTATTTGAGGAACAGTTCACATTAAATAGGCACTCAAGATTATCATCGTGTAATATCATATAATGTATACCTGTATTGTCAAGTGTCCAATATGATCCAGACATCTTCACCCTCAGTGGCCTCACTATGTGTTACTGTTTAGGTCTAAAAATGCCCCTAAATCTCATGTATTTGGAAGATAATTTGGCATAGGAAAATTGTACTCATTGGTCAATTCATCAGTAGCTGAATTTGCTATTAGGCGGTGGGATCTGGTTGGAGGTGGATCACTGAAGACATGAAGTGGAAGGGTATATTCTTGTCCTTGGTACTTCTCTTTTCTCTCTCTGTGTCCTTGCTGCCATAGAATTTGCAAGTGTCTTCCCTCCAGGACTTTCTACTATGCAATTTCTGGCTTGGAGCCAGCTGACTTCATAATGAACTCACTGGAAACTGTGAGCCAAAAAACCCCTTTGTGGGTGTTGAGTATTTTGTTCCAGTGATAAGAAAGTGACTGCACAGAAGTTGGAACCAGGACTAGGGACACGCCTTACCATGTGGTTCCGAGGCCTTTGGAAATGGTTTTCAGGGGAAATTTGGAAATGTTTGGAGATGCTAGGTTGAGAAGCCTTAACATTCTATAATGCAAGACTGATGAGAGGTTTTGGTTAGAGCTCAAAAGGCCAAAATGCTGACAGGAAATGAAGACAGCAAAGAGCAGGCTCACAGAACCAGTTGGGAACAAAGACTCCATTTGCAGTTGATCCAGAGGCTACGTATGTTACACTTGGGGAGAAAATTTATGAATTTTCCCCACATTGTGAGACTTTGTAGGAGACAGATTCAGGATGGTAAAGTAATTAATCTAGCAGAGGAAATTTCAAAGCAGCCCATTGTTAGAGCTGTGGCATAAGTACTGCTAGCTGCTGTTAGCCAGATCTGCAGTGAGAATCAAGAGCACAAGGTAGAGCCAGAAATAAAGTTTCCACCATTGCTGAGAAGAAAGCATCTGCAAAGTTGGGGCCATGGACAATGGGGTTGCTGAAAAGAATAGCATTAAGAAGTGAAGTACTTTGCATTGGGACAATAGAAAACATGTCTTGAAGGCATCTGAACAATCAGCAGTATCTCATCTATCACAGGCTCAGAGGTGCAAAAACATAAATTTTTTTTTTTCATTTGAGAAAAGGGCCCTTGGGCATTCTGCTTGAGAAGGGCTGCCTATGGAACTGTTTCCCCAGGATTAATTCCATCATGCTCAGCCATCAGAGACTCATAGGCTACTGCAGCCATGGTTTAGTCTAGCAGTAAATGCTGGTTTCATCCATTTGGTGCTGGTTTCATAGGCCTGGAGCATGCAAGGGTTATGGGGTCATGGAAGCTTCTGCTGATTTCAGTGTACCTCTGAGAAGGCAGTGTGAAACTTAGGGTGAAGCTGAAAGTGCAATGGAGACTTAATAAATTAGAGATCACAGGAACATGGAATATCTGCTGAGGAAGCCACAGGCAGTGAGTGGGTGGAGCTACCCAGAGAAAGGCCAGGAAGACTGCAACTGATAGTGCTGTAAGGGCAGCGTTTCCCAGACCCTTTGTAGTTCACATTTCACCACAAATTATCTTAGGTGGTAAACACAGAACTATAATATTTCAAGTTTGACATGCTGGTTATTTTTTCTTTGCTTTGGACTTACACCTTTTTACTTCTTTCTCATTCCTTCCTTTTTGAATAGGAATGTTTACTCTGTTATTATATGTTGGAAATATTTTATTTTCTTCTTTATTTACTAAGAGTTTGCTTTGATCATCAGAGGAAACTCTGGCTGCAGTTATTATGAATTTAATTACTCTTAGAGATGGGCTAAATATATTTTTCATGATGAGATGTACATGAGCCTTTTGGGGATCAGGAGTGGTAGGTTATGGTTAGATCTAAAATGTTCCCCCAAATCTTACATGTCTGGAAGGTGATTGGGTCTTGGGGAAGCCATATTAATCAGTAGATTCATCATTGACTAGTTCAGTAGCTAAATGAGTTGTTAAGAGGTAGGGTTTTGTTGGGAGTGGGTTCCCGGAATGGCAAAAGGTTGTCCCTGGCTCCTCTCTTTTCTCTGAGCATCCTGGCTGCCATGAAATAAGTAACGTCTTTTACCAGGGCCTTTTGACTATGTAATTTCTGCCTCAGAGCCAGCCTACTTTGCACTGAATCCACTGGAAAAAGCATGACAAATAAACCTCATTTTTTTTTTTTTTTTAGACAGGGTCTCGCTTTGTAGTTCAGGCTGGCCCTGAGCTCACTATGTAGCTCAGGCAAGCCTCGAACTCAGCAATCCTCCTGTCTCTGCCTCCTGAGTGCTGGGATTACAAGTATGAGCCACCATGCCCGGCACTGGGTATGTGGTATTGACTGCTGGTGGGTGTGAGTCACCACACCCAGCATTGTATATGGTTACCGGATCGAACTCAGGGCCTTGCGCTTGCAAGGCAGGTGCCGGAACCACTGAGCTAAATATCTGGCCCTAAACCTCATTTTTAAAAGGTTGCAGGTATTGAGTATTTTGTCTCAGCTAAAAGTGACTAATACACTGTGACTCACTACATGCCCCCATGTCTCCCTACGCATGCCTATGAGCTCATGAAGATATAGCCCTTGCAACCAAGATTGTGATGATGTAATAGTCCTTCCTGAGATAAGATTAAAACATGCCCCATTCTGCCTATTAGATTTCTATACAGTCTATCTACTAGACCTAGTTTGTTGCATTAAGCAACAAACTAGTGCTAAAAGAATTCAGGATGATGCTTCAGTTTCATGCTATAAGGCACAAGTGTCAAGTTTATCACAATCTCATGCTGAAATTCAGCTAAACATGGGTAGGCTTGGGGGTCTTTGAGTCAGAAAGTAAGGGGACTTCCTGGCATTTTTATAGAAGTGTTTGATACCAAAGAAGGAAGAATAGGATGAGATTTAGTTTGAGGACACAGCATTGTTCAACAGAAGGAAAGAGAGTTTTGCTCTCCAGATTCTCACAATCTTCATCTTTCTAGTCTCTATGAGTCATGTGTAAGCAGCTGCTAAAGCATTGGGTGCTATCAAAATTTCAGCAATTCTGGCAGCAAAAGCAGAAGTATCATCAGTGGAGTTATTTACCATGTTTCCAATGTCAGGCATTAGTACCACTGGTGCAGATACTAGTATCCTTGACTTATAGGACCATCAGCCTTGGCTCACTTTGAGTACCCTTAGTAGCATCTGTAGATAGTGAGGCCTCCATGGACATGGATAGCTGGGATTATACATTTATTAAGGCAAAGAAAGATCTCAGAGGTAGATAGTCTTGCCAGTTCTATCTGACCTTGTTCCAGTTAATTCTCTAGACTTTGATTTCTTGCATAAAGAATTTGATCATAGGACCTGTCTCTGGGGCTTGTTTTTGGGGCTGAATTACAAAAGTTTTTTTTTTAAATTTGAGTCTTTATTGGTACATTATATAGACACATTGTGATCACACACAATATTGAGAATTTGTATGAGTATATGATACAATTTAATTCTCATTTTTTCCCATTTTGCCACCAACCCTACAACCCCCCACCCCATATACATAAGATTTGTTTACCTTTTTATTACCATCATATATTTTCTTCCATCTTGTTATTTACCCCTGCACCCCATTTTTCTTTGAATGTTTTCTACTTCACAATATCAACCATATATTATAGAGCTCATTTACATCTTCAATTTTTCATACTAGAGAAAAGATATGATATTTACAGATATGTGACCTATTTATTTCACTTATAAGTATGTACTGAAGGTACCTTCACTTGAGTATAAATGACTCAGACTTATTCTTTATGGTAGATAATACTCCATTTTATAGAAAAAACACATCTTCTTTATCCAGTCTCTAGTTGATGGGCATTTGGGTTGTTTCCAAGATTTAGCTATCACAAACTGAGCTGCTGTGAACATGGGTGGACATAAGTCACTGTGATATGAATCTTTTAATTCTTTCATGAACATACCTAGCAGGGGAATAGCAGGGTCAAATGGGATCTCTAATCCAAGATTTTTGAGGAGTCTTCACACTGATCTCCACAGTGGTTTTGCCTGTCTATATTTGCACCAACAGTGGAAAAGGGTTCAATTTTTCCCACAGCCTTGCCAGCATTTGTTGGTGGTTAATTTTGAGATAGCAGCCATTCTTTGTGGAGTGAGATGGACTCTCAGTGTTGTTTTCATCTGCATCTCTCGAATGATGAGTGATGTTGAATATTTCTTCATATGTTTTTTAGCTGCTTTTACATCTTCCTCTGAAAAGTGTTTGTTCATTTCAGATGCCCATTTTTGAATTGGTCTTTAAATTGGGGGGGGGGCTGATTTTTAAAAAACTCTTTGTATATTCTAGGTAGTAGCTCTTTGCTGAGAAACTGCTGGTAAATTTTTTCCCAATTTGTTGGTTGTCTTTTTTGGTCTGCTGGAGGTTTCTTTTACTGTGAAGAAGCTTTTTAGTAGGATGAGATCCCATTTTGTTGATTTCTTCTGCTAGTTCTCATATATCGAGGTATTGTTCATAAAATCCTTCCCCAATCCAATGTCTCCAACAGTTCTATCTAACCTGTTTTGCAGGTTTAGTGTTTCTGTTTTAATATTTATGTCTCTAATCCACTTTGATTTTAATCTAGTACACAGTGAAAGAGATCTAGCTTTAGTCTTTGAAAAGTTAAAGCCCAGTTTTGCCAGCACCATTTATTAAAGAGGCTATCTTTCCTCCATTTAGGATATTTGGTTCCTTTGTCAAAGATGAGGTGGCTTAGTCTATCTGAAGTTGATTCTGGATCTTCTAATCTATTCCACTGGTCCTCAGGTCTGTTACTTTGCCAGTACCATACCATTTTTATCACACTGGCTTTATAGTATAGTTTCAAATTGGGGCTTGTGACACCCCCAACCATGTCCTTTTGCCATTCTAGGTCTTTTGTGATTCCAGATTAATTTTTGGAGTATTTTTTCTGGATTTGTGAAATATACTGTTGGGATTTCAATTGGTATTGTGTTGAATCTATACAATAGTTGTGGGAGGATAACCATTTTGACAATATTAGTTCTTCCTACCCTGGAATGAGGGATCTCTTTCCATTTTCTGTTATTCTTTTTGATCTCCTTTTTCAGAGTGTTGTACTTTTCAGAGCAGAGGTCTTTCACCTCCTTTGTTAAATTTATCTCTAGACATTTCAATTTTTTGGAATGCTATTGTGAAAGAGATTGACTCCCCAATTTCTCTCTCAGTGAATCTGTTGTTTGTGTATGCAAAGGCTATTGACTTTTAAGCATTGACTTTGTATCTAGCTACGTTGCTAAATTTGCTGATTAGGTCTAAGTCTTTTGGTTGAGTTTTTATGATTTTCTATATAGAGTATCATGTCATCAGCCAATAATGACAGTTTAACTTCTTCCTTCCTATCTTTATTCTTTTTATTTCTTTCTCTTGTCTAATTGCTGAGGCTAATGTTTTTAGCATTATATTGAAAAGGAGTGTTGATAGTGGAAGACTTTGTCTTGTTCCTGATCTTAGTGTGAAAGATTTCAGTTTTTGACCATTTAGAATAATACTGGTTGTTTGTTTCTCATAAATTGCTTTCATTAGGTTGAGATAAAGTCCATCTATTCCAATTTTCTGTAGGATTTTGATCATGTCTGAGTGTTGGATTTTGTCAAATGCTTTTTCTGCATCTATTGAGATGACCATTTGGTTTTTGTACTTGAGTCTGTTAATATAGTGTATTACATTTATTAATTTACTTGTGTGAAAACATCCTTACATCCCAGGGATGAATCCAACTTGGGTGGGGTATATGATCTTCTTGATGATTCTTTTTATTCTGTTTGCCAGTATCTTACTGAGGATTTCTGTGTCAGTATTCATTAGGGAGATTGGTCTGCAGTTCTCTTTTTTGGCTGAGTCTTTTTCTGCTTGTGGAATCAATGTAATGGTTGCTTGTAGGAATGAATTTGGGAGTATTGCTTCCCTTTCGATTTCATTAAAGAGTTTGAGAAGTAGTGGCATTAACTCTTCTTTAAAAGTTTTGTAGAATTCAGAAGTAAAGCCATCAAGACTAGGGCTTTTCTCTGTAGGTAGGTTTTTTTTATTACATTTTCAATATCACAGATTGATATTTGGGTGTTTAACATTTTTATATTTTCGTTCAACTGTGGAAGTTCATATGTATTTGGAAATCTATCCATTTCTTCTAGATTTTCCATCTTTTTGGAGTACAAATTTTCAAAGTAGATGTTTATTATCCTCTGGACTTCTGCTCAATCTGTGGTGATTTTCCCCTTATCATTCCTAACAGCATGGATTTGAGCCTTTTCCTTCCTTTGTTTGATAAGATTGGTTAAGGGTCTGTCAATTTTGTTTATTCTTTCAAAGAACCAACTCTTTGATTTGTTGATGTTTTGTATTGTTGTCTTAGTCTCCACTGCACTGATTTCTAGTGTGATCTTTATTATCTCCTTCATAGTCTGTGCTTTGGGTTTGTTTGTCTTGGTTCTCTTTTTCTACTAGCTTGAGGTTCAGCATTAGATTGTTTACATGAGTTTGATTTGTTTTCCTCATGTAGGCATTGACTGCTCTCAACTTCCCTTGTAGAACCTCTTTCATTGTGTTCCATAATTCCTGTATATTGTACTAGTGTTATCATTTACTTGAAGAAATTGTTTTCTTCTGTGACCCATTGGTTGGTCAGTAGAGTGTTGTTAAATTTCCATGTGTTTATAAGGATCTTGGAATTTCTTTTGCAATGGAGCTTCAATTTCAAGACACTAGTCTCACAGTATACAGGGGATGACGCCAGTTGCTGTGCATTCATTTAGACATGTTCTACAAATTAACATGTGTTCTGTTTTGAACAATGACCCAGGAACAGCTGAGAAGAATGTGTATTCTGACTTTGTGGGATGAAATACTCTGTAGGCGTCAATTAAGTCATTTCTTTAAAAATTTGGTTTAGCTCCAGTATTTCCTTACTGAGTTTTTGTCCAGCTGATCTATTTGTGAGAATGAGGTATTGAAATCCCCTATTACTATTGAATTCGTGGTTATCTGGGTTTTCATATCCATTAAGATGTGTTTTATTTAGTTGGGTGCATTAGACTTCGGTGCATAAATATTTCTAAGTGTTATTTCTTTCTTTTGGGTTGTTCCCTTAATGAGAATGTAGTGTTCTCCTTTGTCTTTCTTAATCAGTTTGGGTGTGAAATCTGTTTTATATGCAAGTAGGATAAACAGTCCTATTTTTTTTTTTGCAGTTTCCCATCACGTGGAGAATTGTTTCCCATCCTTTTATTTTTGGTCTATAGCTTTCTTTCTGAATTATGTATGTTTCTTGTATGCAGCAAATTGTAGGATCTTGAATCTTGGTCCATTCTGCCAGTCTGTGTCTGTTAATTGGCACATTGAGGCCATTGACATTGATGGTTATGGCTTATATAGCCTGATTTATACCTTTCGTATTTCTCCTTTTCTTGGCTCCTTTATTTTTTGTTTTTATCCTTTTCTATTCAGCTTTTTGGCCTCCCCAATGGATTCATTCTGCTAGGTCTCATGGGTTTGTGACTTTTGTTTTTTTCCAAGATATTCTTTATAACTTTCTGGAGTGTAGGCTTCAGTATGTGAAGTTTTTTCCATATTCTTTGTCATGTAAGTATCTTATTTCCCCATCGATTTTGAAAGAAAGTTTTGCAAGATACATCAATCTAGGTTGGAAATTGTTTTCCTGCAATACTAGATACATTTCACTCGAGGCTTTCCTTGTATTGAGTGTTTGTATTGAAAAGTCTCCTGTGATCCTGATGGGATTCACATTGTATGTATTTTTTTTTAAACTGAAAACAGTTAGGGACATCTGGAACCTGAATGATTATTTGCTAGGTATAGACTTTTTTATATGACAACCATTAGGAGTTCTGTATGCCTTGTTTATCTATATGTCCAATTCTTTTATTTTTCCTGTACAGTTTTCTGCCATTATATCTTTGAACAGGCTTTTTATGTCTTTCATGTTGTCTCTTGCTTACTCAGTGACTATAGTTTTATGTTATTCTCCTCTGAGTCGTCTAGGAGCTGTAGGATTAATTTCTCATGGTCTTTTGCCATTTTTCATAAATTATTCCTTTCAGTTTATTAGCTGCAGTTGTGTCCTCTGGGTCTGAAATTTGGTTCTCAGCTTCATTCATCCTACTTTGCAAACTTTCATTCTTGTTTTTGATCCATTGGAACTCTGTTTGAAACTGTGTAAAAGGTTCTTTTGCTTTTGTTATCTTTGATTCTATCAAACCCCTGATTTCTTCTTTAGCATTGTTAATCATATCATTCACTTTGGACAGTAATCTGTTTTCATCTCCGAGATCAATTCTGATTTCCATTTTAGCAGATTTTGTTTTCGTTAACCATCTCAGAGAGTCCTGGTGATTGAGCTTCAATTTGTTCTATTTCCCTTTTCCCTGAATTCCCCTGAGGTGGTTATCTTTGTATCTGGGTTTTAAAATTTTTTTCTCATTTTCATTCTTTTGTCATTGCTTAAATTTCTTGTCTGCTGTTTGAGCAATGTTTGTTGCATGTCTCTTTCTTCCTAGTATTTGGAACCCGTAGGAGATGATTAATTTATGGGTTGTCCTCCTTTGAACTATAATGGCCCTTGAGTAATCTCAGTTCACTGGCTGTAATGAATGGGATTCCTTCACTATTCCAGTGAGTGTTTTTTTGATATGGTGGATTAGGCAGAGTAACTTATGCTGAGGGCCTCTGTCTAGGTTCCAGTACTGCTGTTAAACTCATTCACAGTCCATAGAGAAGTATGTGGTGACTCTGCAGGCTCTACAGCATGTAATAGCTATGTCCAGTTGGGTCCACAAGGACATAGAAATTCCAAGTCCTTATAGTTACTCCCTGGTCACACAAAAGCTGTGGGCCGAGTGCTGGCTGTTGGTGCCCAGAGCCTTCTTGCCAGGATCCAATGAGTGACCATGCTGGGCCCCACTCATTCTACTTCACCAGGCTTCTGGCACAGTCCAGGTGCAGGGAAGTTGCAGGCCTGAGTGGCCTTCAATGGAACAGGCAAAGCTTTACACTAGCACCACCCAGGTGACCCTGCTTGGTCCTAACTGCTTAGTCCATTTCCCTAGGCCTCTGGCACAATCCAAGATTCAGGGAAGTACAGGGCTGAGCAGCAGCGACAATGGCACAGACAAACCTTCCTGCCAGTATCAGTCCCGTGGCCCTGACTGTCCCTACTTGCCTGCTTTGTTCCTTCAGTCATCTGGAACAGTCCACAATTCAAAGAAGCTCTGGTCTGAGCAGCAGCAACAGTGATGTGGGCAAACCTTTTCACTAGCATGAGTCACACAGTCCTGCCGGTCCCTACTTCCCTGCTTTGTTTCCTCAGGCATCTGGTGCAGACCCTGATTCAAAGAAGTGCTGGGCCAAGCAGCAGCAACAATGGCACAGGCAAACCTTCCCACCAGCACCAGTTGCATGGCCCTGACTGTCCCTATTTGCCTGCTTTGTTCCCTCAGGTATCTGGCAATCCACAGTTCAGAGACACATTGGGCCAAGCAGCAGCAACATGGCATGGGCACACCTTCCTGCCTGCACTCTAACTACATCAAGTTTTATCTGGAAAAATATCCCAAACCTTGTTGGTGCCTGATGAATCTTGGTGGAAGTGGTTAAGAAGTATTTCTTCTATGAAGCAGTATGGCGATTGGTAGCAGGTTTCTGGACATGGACCGAGAGGATGAGGTGTGGAACAGATTTCAGAGAGTCACTTTCATCTTATTGAGCAGGAGCATAGCTTATATTACAGGTCGTTGAAGGTGGGCCTAGGAAAAAGCTTTATTTGTAATCTGTCTATTGGCTGAGGCCTGGAGAGTCAGGACATGGGGGTGATGTTCAGGTGATCTGAGCTAGCCACTCAGAGTGCTCAATGTACATGGCCAGTGTGTGAAACACCCTAGAATCATCCTGTAGTGAGCTACTGGACTATTGTGTGTTGCATTCTGCTTAGCCAGACTTGAATATCACCTACACAGTATTAACATTTTTGTTACTTATATGTTTCAGATAAAGCTCTAGGCTCTGGTGATACATTTTATAGTAATAAAATGCACAGAACATAAAAGCCCTGGAGTCATATGGCCTGGTACAGGATTGAGTGTGCTTTTCTGTGTTCTTGAAGACAGGTGAGTTGGGAGGGGAAGTGCTAACTGTGCCTACCACTGCTTTAATGGGGATGGTGCACGTATAATTTTAGGTCCACTTAACTGACTAATGAAACTTGCCTATACCTCCTAGAAGCCAAAATGAATGGAATCAGGGACATTTATGTAATGTACATATGTATGATATAGTATATATATATCATACAGTTTATAACACCTGCGGTCTCAAGTGCTCAAATGTCAACTCTGCACAAAAATTGTCATAAAGAATACATAAAGGAAAGAGTGGGGCTGTTTTCCACCAAAACTTTATTTACACAGGTTGTGAGCTCTTTTTGGCTGTGTGTTATAGTTTGCCATTCCTAGAGCACTGAAATCAGCTAGACCAAAATAGAACTTCTTTCTACCTCTTATTTATAATATACCAGAAAACAAACCCCTTCTAACTCTTATACCATGCTATTTCCTTTCTCTGCCATTAACATTTCATTTTGACTTTATAACTCTTTAACTGCATGTAACATTTACATAAGACAGTAAAGTATAGTGAGGTATTCATTATTTTTTATTACCTGCAAGATGAGGGAATATGAAATGCACTCACTAGCTACCATAGTCAACCGCTAAAATTACATGGTCTCCATTTATCAATCAGTATATAAAATGATAGAAGAAACACATATTCCATTATTTTATAAACATAATGTGTGAAACTCATAATTACTTATAACACTGAATCCCACCTCATTCTGCAAGAGACACGGAGCAAATGAAAGACTGAAAAATCATGTCCTAGGTGTAATATAATCTTCAAGATTATGTTCAGTATGCACATTTGAGTGAAAACAAGTCATGAAATTTAACATCAAGGGAGGCTTGAATATCTAAATATTTCCTTTTTCTATAAAATACTTAGGGTGGAGATTTCTCAATAGAGAAATGTGGGATGCTTTAAGTACTACTGATGGAGGTCTTATAAATTATGTTGTAATGTATATGTTTATACATACAGACTCATTTATACTTACCATATATACACATTACCTACTTATGTATAATATTTGTGTATATAAAGGATATGTACCCACAGTTACACATATTCATATTTTGAAGTTTTTGCTTTGCTTTAGTCTTTCCTTATTTCATTTCATATTGTGTCAAAGACAAAAAATAAAAAGATAGTTCAAATATCACCATCTACCCTATTTTCTTTGGATTGTTCTGTCAATGAAGAAAGCGTATACTCAGGTACGGTCTGTAGCAGAAGCCCTCCTACAGGGTGGGTTATGTAGCCCAATGTTGAAGTGCTTATCTAATATGGGTGAGACCCTGAATTCAGCCTGTCATGCTGAGGGAAACAAAGCTAAGTCTAAGAAATCAGTACAGCCTTTCTGTAAAATGAGTTGGGGTCCATACCTCTCCTTTATTCCTGCTTGAATATTTTGTCTCAAGCTCTCCTACTCCTCCACCTCTAGTCAATAACTATTCCCTTCCTGCTGTACAGCTCTTCTAGCTTCTAGGCTTTTCCTTCTAAACTAGATGTAGTAGTGAAAGCTTAAGAAAAGTTTAAATATATGCAGATTTGATGTCTTATCATTAGAGATGCAATAACAGTCACTTGTAAAATGATTTGTACTTCGCAATTCAGAAACACATTTTCTACTATTCTTCTACGATGCCTTTGTAGATACTAATAAGTATTCAGAGATAGGGATGAGTTTATAATAAATCTTACCACTTGCAGCTACTTATTTAGGTGATTCAATGTCAGCTGAATGTAGTGAAAACAAAATAAATTGTTGAAATAAATTATTTCAGGCTTGTGGAAGACCTAGTTCTTATGCTTAATTCCTCACTTCAAATTATTTTGCTCATCAAAATGATCTGATTATTCTCATTATACCTTTGAACTATGTGCAGTAATAAAATATATCTTTTATCAATTTTTGAAAGTAGGTTTAGTAGAAAACATTTTATTTTAAAAAGTGTTCTGCTACTTAAAAAAAAACCCACCGTGTTAAAGCAGGTTGATGACAAGTGATTGTGCTGATATATAATGAAACTAGATGTAGTAGTGAAAGCTTAGGAAATAATTGTTTCCAAGACTAGTTTACTGAAGCAGAGAAGGAAACTAAATATTCCCACAGAAACTCATTCATGGATTCCTGGACATAAATAGCAAAAATCAGACATTGTCTTTTACAGTTGGAGGTGGAGTGTGTCAATCTCAGTTGTCTCCTTGCTTATTCAGTTGTCCATAATTTACTCTGCTGTGTACCAGACATTTTTCTTAGGTTTTAGGTTAAGTCAAATGGAAAAAGTGTTCTTTTTCTCCTGCACCTAACATTCAAGTGTGAGAAAGAAGAAAGAATCATAATATATACATTATCATTACAGAGATCATGTCAATAACATAAATGTGAGGAGAACAATTTGGAAGTGTATTGCAGTAGTTCTAGACTCAGAAAAGTGTTTCAGAGGCATTTTGTTTGCGTGTTCTCATTGGAAGGCCATGTTCCATCACAGAACGTGAAGTTGATGAAGGAATGAACTATGTTGATTTCTGTTACAGGAGGAGTGGTCAGTTCACAGGTGCTGAATGACAGTGACAGGGAGGAGGCTGGTGCACATCCTTGATGGAGGACATCAAGGCTAAAAGAGAGGACATCTTTCCTCAGCTCTTTCCACTGTCATAGACCCTGCAGTGACTTTTCAGTTGCACCATCTGATAGATGAAAACAGAGTCACAGAGGATAAGCTATTGGCTCAAGGTCACAACAGTGTTGTTTTGTAGTTATGTTTAGCTCTTCCAGCACCACTTTGCTCTTTATGGCCTCCTTTCCATTCCTAGAGATCTCTTCTTTTTCTCTTCACTGTATTATTGTCTCCCATGGGACTTGACGCCAAGTCCCAGAGAGTCTGTATTTTGCTTCTGATCTTCACTCTACCATTTCTAATCCTTGAGAATAGTATTACTAAGGCAAAAAAATTTTAATACTAGAGAATCTGAGTCTTAATACTTTATGATTATCTGTCATTGTAGTATTGGTGGAATACCTTCAGTTAAAAGAATGATGATACTAATTCTTGTCCAAAGTTTGAAGTGCTATTTGGGTTCCTTGGGCCCATACTTCTGAAGTAGGGGGAACAGTGAAAGTGCAGAGAGGTGTTTTTGATAGTCATGATTTCGGTTGGAGGATAAGACTAGTATCTAGGCAGTAGAAGCCAGAGGTCCTACTAAACTGCATGCAATGCACAGGACAACCCATCCTTGTCCTATCAAAGGAGTTATATAGGTCCAAGTATAAGTAGTGTCAAGATTTGAAAAACCTTGTCTTAGAAAACACTGGATATGAGATGTAATTTGGGATCTAAATGCAGAAAGATAACTATTAGCATTATGCTTTTAATCAGGAAGATTGATTTAATTAGCTTACAAAAACAAAATGAATCATAGCAATATTTCTTGGCAAAGAGGGACATAATGGTCTCAGGAAATGCAAATTTCAAAGCATATAGTCTTGAGATAAAACCCTGAAGTTGCTGTGTATTTTAGCTATATGGTAATTTTGAAAATTGTTTCTTTATACATAAAATAGAAAATGTGAAAATATGTAGCTTGCATTATTTTGGAATTTTGAAATGAATACACATTTTCACCCAAGTAGGGAACTACCAAACAAATGTTAGTTGTCTTTACTGAACACCTGTTCAAATTGAGTAGATCACTATGAAATGATAGGAAATGAGTTACAAATTACAGTCTCCTTCTTTCCTCAAGGATCTCTGAGAAATGTTCTGAGTCAGAGGCAAGTTTTATCTGGGTTAAGCCAGATTCATTTTTGATCTACAGATGTCACTTGTTTGATGTATGCTCTATTAAATTTCGTACCCTCACAAATCTGAGAGGAAGGCAGAGTATTGCACAAAGAAAATGCAGGCAGTATTTCAAGGACATAAATCACTCAAAATATTTCTGAGGGTTAGCAACTAACTGGTGTAACTTTTTCCTTTCTCTTCTGATTATCAAGTACAGAATTCTAGAAAAGGTGTTTGTTAAAAATGATAATGCTCAAAATACAAAATCACTTCCCAGTTTAGTGTGTAACAAAATTCACATTTTATATAAGAAGGTGGCCTTTTGAGAGTTTCTTTTTATACTGCCTTCTCCAATGCAGGTAGGTTGATTTCTCCCGTTTTTCACTGCCAAAAGCCAAAGTAGCAATTCTGACTCCTTGTCACTTAAAGAGGAAGAGATTTATTACACTTAACCAAAAGGGCACTATTGGAACAGGGACAGTGTAAGTGAACTGTAATCAGGGTGCTCCAGACTGGCTGGCCTGGCCTCCCAGGTCATTCCTTATCTGCCCCTGCTGCTGGTCATCAGCAGTCTGGACTGTCCATAGAAACGCTGCTGCAGAAACCACTCTGAAGTGTTCAGCTTTTAGCTGGTGGTGTGTCACAGGCTAAAGGACTACTGCTTTTCTCTTTATGAGTCCTGTTTTATACCATCACCTGCATTTCTCCATTAATAGACTAAAGCATGTGAGGTAATTATTTATTCAACAACTTATATGAAAGAAGTGCAGTTTAGTGGAATAAGCTGTTGGTTAGAATTTACATGCAGACAGGAAGAGTTGGAGAACAGGATTCTAACACAGCCAAGGAAGAGAGCTTGAGAATCAGCATAAGTCCTTGGAGCTTATTTTTTGCCAAGGAAATAGAAAATGTGAAGAAAGGCTATGTCCTCATTGAGATAAGTCCAAACCCATGAACCAAGTACCCTGTATAGAGTGATAGGAATACTTTCTCACAGGGAATTTTCTCTAATACCACAGTGATTGAACAATTTCAGGTAGCTTTGTATGTTTTGTTTTCTAGATGGTCTTAAGAATAGGTCTAACTTCATGTCTATTTTAAACATAATCAGAATCATGTGATTTGGTAGTAATTGCCATCCCAGGTTTAGATTATAATATATTTTATATATGTGTAAGTAATCCTCCAGCATTTTTTTTTTTTTCGAGACAGGGTCTCGCTTTGTAATTCAGGCTGGCTCTGAGCTCACTATGTAGCCTAGGCAAGCCTTGAACTCAGCAATCCACCTGTCTCTGCCTCTGGAGTGCTGGGATTACAGGCGTGAGCCACCACGCCTGGCACTGTGGTATGTGGTATTGATTGCTGGTGGGTGTGAGTCACCACGCCCAGCATTGTATGTAGTTACCTGGATCGAACTCAGGACCTTGGGCTTGTGAGGCAGGTGCCGGAACCACTGAGCTAACCCTCCAGCCCCCCTCCAGCATTTCTTAACCAAGAGCTAACTTTGAACTTTAACAATGTAAAACTTTGTATTTAATAAAAATACATAAGTTCTGTGTATAGAATAAAGTTCTTTCTTTTGCTTTTTCATGAGTTCTAAGATAATACAGATATCACATAATTTCCCTGGTATTCAACCCATTGTAATTTAACAAAGGGGAACTTTGCCTTTGAATTTGAGGAATATATTTCCTTCAGAGATAAATTTGTAAAATGTTTGCTTCAGAACCCAGGAGTTTCATTTATAATTTTCCATTATGTTCAGCAGTTGTCAGAGTAGAAGGCAATAATGGATGAAATAACTTATTTAACAAGTGTGAAAAACTGACATTATTGGCAATAGATATTTAAAGCTTCTTTCAGGCATTTTTGCCCAACTTATATTGCAATGTAGCATTGGAGGTGTTTTAGGTTTTTATAGACATGATGCCTTTTTGGCAGAGTGATACGCTATAGCAGAGTAAACAAATTTTCTTTTCCTCAAAATGATTATAACACCAATAAATCGTATTTATCAAGGTGTTGCTATTAGAGCATTGCTAATAAGAGTTCAGTACTAAAAGTTTTTATAAAATTGTGATATAGCTACATTTTATATATACTTCATGATCACACTCAACATTGAGAATTTGTACAGTACATGACACGACTTAATTCTCATTTTTTCCCATTCCCCATTGTTTTCCTATTATGTTAAGTCATTGACTTTTAAGATAAAATTTAAAGTTTTTAAAACATAATTTTTTAGTTTGAAAAATAATCCATCCAGATTAAGAAAGGAAATATTAACAGAATCCCAGAAATGTTCTTCATGGTTTCCCCTACTCACTGAACTTTTTTTTCAGTGATAACTTGTCATGATATCTACAAGAGATTAAAGTAGTCTGTTTTTGTACTTTTGTAAATAGAAGCATGAATTATATTCTCATTTGTATTTGTTGTGTCAGTGTTCTGTGAGATTCATCCATGTTGCTGTGCATAGTTTCAGAAAAAAAATTTTTTTTTTTTGAGACAGGGTCTCTCTTTGTAGTCCAGGCTGGCCCTGAGCTGACTATGTAGCCCAGGCAAGCCTCGAACTCAGCAAATCCTCCTGCCTCTGCCTCCTGAGTGCTGGGATTACAGGCGTGAGCCACCACGCCTGGCTTTTTTTTTTCTTTTTTGAGACAGGGTCTTGGTTTGTAGTTCAGGCTAGCCGTGAGCTCACTATGTAGCCCAGGCAAGCCTCGAACTCAGCAATCCTCCTGCCTCTGCCTCCTGAGTGCTGGGATTACAGGCGTGAGCCACCACATCTGGCACTGTGGTATGTGGTACTAATTGCTCGTGGGCGTGAGTCAATGTGCCCAGTATTGTATGTGGTTACGGCAGGCATAAGGCATCAAACTCAGGACCTTCAACTCAGGACCTTGCATTTGCTAGGTAGGCACTGGAACCACTGAGCTAAATCTCTGGCCCATCAGATAATTTGTTTCAAATGATGTGCACTATAAGAAAATAATGTAATTGTTTTTATTTTGGTGCTACATAATTATAGATGTTGGCTATTATAAATAGCTTTATTTTCTTTTATCACTTAAAATATTAGTATTTCTGCAGAGAAGTAAATGAGTTTCGTTTTTCTTTGTATGTTGATATGTAATACTGGAAATTAAACCCAAGGCCTTGTTTATGCTCAGGAAGTGCTTTACTACCGAGGTACATCCCTAGCTCTAAGGAAGTTTATTCTGGATTAGACTTGTGAATGGTATTAATTTAATAATAGTAAGAAAATATAATAGAGGCTACTCTTAATGAAAAACATTGGGAAATTATTTCTACCAATATTACCAAAACATACGAAATACATTTTCCTGGGTTTATGTTGACTTCTAATGCATATGCTGGTTCATAATGCTTGACGTATGTTGCTTGATAACATTCATTAGTTTTGGAAAAAGTTTTGGCTATTATTTAAATTGCTTCTGTGTACTTTCTTTTTTAGGTCTTTACATATACATTACCGTGACTTTAATCTATTTTATGTATTTTTAAAATCCATTTTCTTCTTTTTTTGGTCCAGACCAAATGGTTTTTGTGGCTTCCAAGTCACTAATTATATCTTCATCCCTCTCTAATTTGCTGTCAAACTCACCTCATCAGACCTTTTGTAGATTCCAGTTCTCTCTAATGCTATACTTTAACTTTTTAAATTCATCTCCTTTTGAAGGTATTGATTAAAATAACTGATAGCTCTTTATCTGGAATCTCTAAAATCTGGGTTGCCTCTACAGTTGTGTTTATTTTTCCTCTGAATCCTACTTTTTGTTATTTATATTAATATTTACTTGAATTATGGTTATTGGGCATGACAAATTGGAGAGACCCTTCGAAGGTTTAGCTTTTAGTAAGAATGGAAGTAGATCATTGTAGTTCTACAAAGATTGGGCTATTCCCAGGGAAGATTTCTGGTTTTGTAGGACCTGATATTTGTATGTCTTTCTCTTATTTCTGGGGCATATTCCTTTTGAGTTTCCAACTGAAAACTGAGGTGCTTGTAAGATTCTTTATCCCATGTTGGGATTTGCCTTTTATATCTCAGTCACTGTGAGATGACTCCTATGTTCTTTAAGACCCTGGTTTCTCCAATATTTCTAGGTCTTAATTTCCAATTTCTGATAAGCTTTTCTTGACCTTTTCCCATACAAATTAGTGGAAACCTCAAGTGGAAAATGAGAAGAATTTGGGCTTAACTCAGTGAAGTTTTCTGCTTTGAAAAATCGTGACCTCTCAAATCTTGATGTTTTGATAGTTCTGATTGTTTCAGGTAGATATTCATAGAGCATTTGCTGCTATAAGTTCGTAGATCATTACTGAAAGTGGAAGCTCAGAAATACTTTTGTATGTTCTCATTTAAACAGAAATTTTTCTCATAGTACTTCATAGAATTATATGGTTACCTTCATTTTTATGATGTTTTGCATACCACATCTGTCTCATTAGACTGTTAGTTCCAGGCAAGAAGTGACCAAATGCATTTTTGTGTATAACTGAATCTGAAGTAACTAGAATAATTCCTGGTGAGGAGTACACAATCATATATGTCAGTGAATGAATGATGAAAGAGTTTTTGAGTGTATGTATAGTAACTAGAATAAAAACAGTAAATTTAAAGAACAAGTGAAGAGTTAAATTGTGATGCAGAACAAAAGAAATAAAAAGTCATTATGAAAGCTAGTAAAATGTCTCATGAGTTGCATGTTGGAAACATGACCTCAGATAATGATGTGAAGTGAGGACAGTACAAGAATATGTAGACATTCAGAGTATTCTTAAAGGTTCTTAGAATGTCAATATGTGGGTCCCAGAATATTTAGAGTCAACACACTGAAGCACTTAGAGAATAGGATAGCCATTTTGCTGCAGTAACTGCCATTGGCCTGTTCACATATATTAAAGTTAGTTTTTGGAATTCTCTATGGTTAGGATTCCAGTGCTTTATTATTTCACCAGACAGAGTGCTGTTGATTATAGTAACTCTTGGAATTTCATGTTTGAATGGGACTGTGGGTATCATTGATATAAAATAAACTATACTGGAAGTATGCTCTCTCCCTCAGGGTTCTAGCAAGAAATAAATAAATGACTGGCTTAATTTATAGCTCTGGTTTTAGGATTGTTTTGGGGATGGGGAAAAATAGGTTTGATAGCTTCATTTAGATGAATTCAGAATATGAGAATATCTTATATGAGCTAGTTCAAGACAGAATTAAAGAACTGTAATCATTTTTAAAATTCTACTTGCCAGTGATCCCTTGCAAATTATATCAGAGTTTAGAAAATTATCTTGATATGTTGAAGAGCATAGTATTTTGTTAGGGCTGGCCACCAACGTCATCTTTCTTTCATCTGGAAAAAGGAGGGTTATGTATTTATTCAGTACATTGTGCTGAGTAAATACTATGTGCCCAGCTCTGTCCTGGACCCAAGGAATATAGCCAGGAATTTGTCTGAAGTTTAACTGGGTTGAGAATGCATTGTAACACATGTTGGGAGGGAGTGAATGACCAGAAGGAAAAATCTGAATGTATTATCGTTTTTTGTTTGTTTAGTTTTTTGAGACAGGGTCTCACTTTGTACTTCAGTCTGGCCCTGAACTCACTATATAGCCCATGCTGGTCTCAAACTCATAGCAGTCCTCCTGCCTCTGCTTCCCAAGTGTAATTCATAACTGGAATTAGTTATGAGCCACCATGCATGGCTGAATGTATTATCTTTATGGAGAATCTAACATGACTCATTCAGTGCCAGGTACAGTAAACATACTATGAATAGATTCTGACCTTGGACTGCTGCAGGACCTAAAATTTTCATTATTTTCAACAGTGCAAATTTTAATGGACATCTCTGTGTAATGGTGCAAGGTTGGCAAATGGACTTTAAGAACAAGGACTGGTGCTGTAGAGAAAAATTCTACTGATGGCCTCTCCAAGAGGGAGTACAGCTCAACAATGAAGAGCAGTTAGGCAGCCTGATCTCATATTCTGGTCTCATCATTTGTTAACTTCATAACAGCAGGGGAAACCCTGAAATTCTGTACTTCCAGTTGTAAAATGGAGGTAAACTCTTTTTATTATCTTTAAAAGGGAGTCTTTACTGATGAGCACTTTAAGAAAACAAAGCTACATAGTGAGCTCAGGGCCAGCCTGAACTACAAAGTGAGACTCTGTCTCAAAAAAAAAAAAAAAAAAAAAAAAAAAAAAAAAAAAAAAAAAAAAAAAAAAAAAAAAAAAAAAAAAAAAAAAAAAAAAAAAAAAGAAAAGAAAACAAAGTTTACAATACAGTTGAAAATAATGTCTTGATTTCACAGAATATAGGGGAAATGACAATGGCCTTCAACATTTAGAATAGGCTTTTACTACTGTCTAATATGATGGTCTGAGTTTCCTGGTTGATGATTTTCCATTCTGTGCCATTAGCCTTTGCATTAAGTGGTGATAGATACTTTACAGGAAGAAAGACTTTCTTCCAGGAACAAGGAAAGTCTAGATTTCCATATGGGTTCAAGGGACCGATGGCGCAGTACTTTACAACACCATTAACCATCACTTCTGGCTGCTGTCACCGAGACTGCATCAGCAGCCTCTGAGTCTAATATCAGAAGGTGAAACAAGCTCCGCGAAATATGTAAACCCTGAACAGAGAGTGAAACAAACATTTCTTTAGTACCATGTATTATGGAAATTTGCTTTGAGGTCTAAATGACTGTGACTCTGTCTCTGAAGACCTAACAGAATACATTCTCTCCCCAAAATTAGTACTTTAGAGGATAAACAGTTCAGAAAGGTGGTTAACCAATCTAATCCTTTTTAGTCCAAAGTAATAAGCTTTGACTACATTAGGAAGCTCTAACAGGTCATTTTCATAAGCTACTAAGTTCTAATCCACTTTCCCATTGTTTTGTACCAGGAATCAGCCTCCATTCTGCAGCCTGCCCTCATTGCAGTTGAATTAGCATTTTCTTGCCACGGTCATTTTAGTTTTCATCTGGTAGCATTCTACATTTCTTCTCATGCCTCAGTTACGTTCCTTACTAGTGCTTGGGTATTTTCACCAAATTAATGCTGCCTGTTTTTATTCTTAAATAATCCACAGACAGCTAGTCACATGTACATATATTGTCTGTTTGGCCTTTCTTGCTTATTAATCTGTGACATGTGGAGATTCATATTTATGTCTTTATCTCCAAAGCCCTATATAACATTTGACAGGTAGACAAATTTATGTTTGAAACGAGCAGTTGTTGAGTGACTAAATGGGTGGCAGAGGAAAGACTTGGCATTTAAAGAAGATGGGCAGGAAACAGAATGATTTGGGAAAAGACATCTGTTGTTCAGAGTACCATCAGTTTATTTTACTTGTGGGTTCACAGTCCCTTATCCAAGCTGTCTTCAGCAAAATATTTAGATTCCAGGATTTAGGAGTTGGGAGTAAGACATAAAAGGTAACGTGAAACATAAACTGATAGTATAGCTTACTACTTGCAAGTGTGACAGTATTATATAATTAAATACGATAATATTGCTGCAGTAAAAAGAATATTCATGTTAAGACTTAAAATTCACTTATATTAGTTCAAGTATACTTTTGTACCTAAATGAATTTGAATTAATGCAAGTAAACCTTAAATTTTAGGGCTCTCTGGGTTTTCAACTTGGTAATGTGTTGGGGTCCTATACTCATGTAATATACAACTGAAGCTTAGAAATCAGATTTCATACTAGAAAATATCCTTTGAAAAGTCCAAACCTTTATTAACAGTGGAACTCTGTTGAATTCATGGGCAGTTTAACTAGTTTTCTATCAGTGTCCTCATCAAAACAATACATTATAATAGCTATTTTATATGTCTCTCTTGAAGATTGAATGAGAAAATGCACACAAGTTTTAGTAGAGTCATTACTAAAAGTTCCTGATTTAAACTTGTTACAATGAATTCAAATCAGTTGCTCATTTTGTTCTATGTCATGGAATTAATATAATTTATATTTGGTTGACACTTGAGATTAAAATATAGTTGTTATGAGGTTCATGAAAAATTGGCAGTTTCTTCAAATGTAATTATGATAAGACAAAACTTAGGGAAGTTTTTAAATATTCAATTTAAATATTTTCAAAATTTAAGAAATTCAGCTTGTTCTATAAACTTATTTATTTATAATATTTTTATTAGAATAGCTTACAGATGTGTAAATACAGTATTTCTTCTCTGATATGAAAATCTAAAGATGTAAATGAGTTCTAGAGTGTATGAAACATTGTGAAATAGAAAATTATTCAAAGGGAAAAGGCGGGTAGGGGTAAGTAATGAGGGGAAAGAAAAAATGTGATGGTAAAAGGAAACAAGGTGTATGTATATAGGTGGCAGGGGGGTCATAGGGTGGGTAGGGGAATAGAAAAAAATGAGAATGAAGTCATGTCATATACTGGCACAAGTTCTCATTGTTGAGTGTGATCATGATGTGTATATACAATGTACCAATATAGAATTCAATCAAAAATACTTTTTATTGGAGGTTATTATAGATCCACATACAATGTGCAAAAAATATGGAGATCCTCTAAACCCTTTTACCTGATTTTCTCCAATAACCACATCTTGCAAAACTATAGAAAAATATCTCATTTGGGATACTGATATCAACACAAGATGTGGAACAATTTATCATGTTGCCCTTTCATAAGCAAACCTACTTCTTTATTATCTTAACCTCTATTTATTCATTAGCAACCACTATATTGTTCATTTCTATAATTTCTTTATAATGTTAGATAAGTGAAATCATATGTACCCTTTCAGGAATGACTTTTTTTCATTGAGCATAATTCTCTGGAGATTCACTTGTGTTGTTGCAGAAATCAGCAGTTGTTGTTATTTACTGCTCAATGTTATTCCATGGTGTATGTGAAGTATAGTTTTTTAAATCATTTACCCCTTGAAGGACTTCACACTGTTTCACAATTTTGTGAATTTCTGTGAATAAATATCTTATAAACATCTGTCAATGGGTTTTTATATAAACATAATTCCTCATTTCTATGAATGAATGCCTGGGACTGCAAATGCAGTCATACTGTCATTTGTAGTTTTTAAATAAAGAAAATATTAAACTCTGCCATGATAGCTGTATTATTTTACATTCCCACCAGCAATATATGATAATGTTTCTATATACTTGTTACTTTGTGATATGTTTTTCCTAGCTATTCTGATTTTAGTATACTGTCACTTTAGTTTGCATATACTTGGTGGGTTTTGGTGTTTGTTTGTGTCTATGTATGTTTACCATTAGTTCATCATTTCATCAACACTATCATTAATTACCACCACCATCATCACTTTATCAGTTCATTAGTGAAATTTTCTTATTGGATTATGTGGCTTCCATTTGCATTCTGAAAATTCTTTAGTTACTAATCACTTCTTTAAAAATTTTATTTCAAAAATCTTTATTGGTTTATTTTATATACACATCATGATCACACTCAATATTGGGAATTTGTACCAATATATGACATGATTTAATACTCATTTTTCCCATCCCCCTACCCATCCCACAATCTCCCACCCCCTAAATTCATAAGCTTTGTTACCCTTTTTAAAATTGCCATCACATTTTTGTACCCCTCCATCACATTTCCCTTTGAATATTTTCTATTTCACAATATCCATCATAGATGCTAGAACTCATTAATATCTTCAGTTTCTCATACCAGAGAACAGATATGATATTTACACATCAGTGACCTATTTATTTGAGTATAAGTGAATCAAGCATCTCTTTAAGGCAGAGTAATGCTCCATTTTATAGAAAAGCCACGTCTTTATTCAGTCTACAGTTGATGTGCATATGGGTTGTTTCCAAGATTTAGGTATCACAAACTGAACTGCTATGCTATGTACATGGGTGCACATATGTCTTTACAATATGATTCTCCTAATCATTTTTTGTATTATCTTTTTATTATTGATTGATTGATTGAATTTTGAGAAAGGGTCTTGCTTTGTAGTTCAGGCTGGTCCTGAACTCACAGCATTCCTCCTGCCTCTGTCTCCCTGTTGCTGGGATTACAGGTGTGAGCCACTACACCCGACATTATGATATGTGGTATCAGGAATCAAATTTAGGACCTTGTGCTTGCCAGGCAAACATTGGAAACATTGAGTGAAATCCTCAGTCCTCTTTTTCAAGTTTTATAACAGGCTCATAGTGGATTTATAAAATGAACTTGAAAGACCTTCCCCTCATCTCTCTCTTTTCGTATATATAAAACATATATACATTTTATATATAACTTTTCTATATATATGTAGAGTTTTATATATATATAAAATTGGTTTATATATATATAAAACTATATATATAAAGCAATTTTATATATATAGTTTTTATATTGGTTTTTATAAAATTAGTTTTATATATACATATATACATATATATACATATATGTGTACATATATATACACATATATATGTGTACATATGTACATATATATGTTTTTATACACACACACACATGCACTGTTTTTTTTGTTGCTGGAAATTCAATGCTAAGCATATTGTTTACCGCTGTGCTAACTTCCCAGCCTCCTCCTCAGTTTTCTGAATAAGATTGCATAGAAGTATTATTTCTTTAAGTACTTGGTTGAATTCTTCACTGAAATCACCTGGACATGGAAAGTTCTGTTTGGGGAGTTTTAACATTACAAATTCATGGATGTGGCCCATTTCATCTCAGTTGTTAAATTCATGCATACGTGTATCTGCTAACTGTATTTTCCTTATTTGAAGAGTTTGTAGGTATAGTCCTAGTTTTATTCATGATATTGGTAATTTGCGTTTCATTTGCTTTTTTTTCTTTACGACTCTTGCTAGAGTTTTGTGAATATTGTTGCTCTTCTCAGAGAAGCGTTTTTTTGTTCCATTGACTTTTGTCTTCTGTTTTTCTGTTTTCAATGTACTTGATTTGCACTTTTGTCTTTATTGTTTCTTCCTTCTCCTTTCTTTGGAGTTATTTGGCTTTTTGTTTTCTAGGTTTTTTAATGTAGGAATTTAGATTGTTTATTTAAGGTGTTTCCTTTTTTAACCTAATGTGAACTTTCAGTGCCATAAATTTTCCTCACATTATTTTAAAGTTTTTGTATTTTATGTTTTCATTCACTTCAGTATACTTTTATTTACATTGACTTTTTTGTCCCACAGATTATTAGAAATCTGTTCAGGATTTGTCAACATTTGGGAAATTTTCCTCATATCTGTGTTTTTCTTCTGTCATGGTTGGAAGTCATTGATTGTGTTTGCTGTTAACTCTTCTAAGTTCAGTAAGGTTTGTTGTATGGTCCAAGATGCTATCCAACTTTTGTGTTCCCTGAACACACGAATGAGTATTTTGCTCTAGTTAATTGCAGTGTACTATAAGAATTTACTACGTCTTCTTAGTTATGGTGTTGTTGCGTGTATATCCTTGCTAACTTTCTGGTTTGGTATTCCACCAGTTGTTTAGAGAGGGTGTTGAAATCTCTCAGTATAATTGTGCATTGGCTTATTTCTCCCTGGGTTTTATAAGGAGGTATGCCTCTTTAGTACAGCTGGGTGAATATGAAAGTTTAGGCTCCACATTTATCCTTCAGAAACTCAAGATGGTGGTATAACTCCTTATAGAACTCAGAGTGTCAAGTCATTTAGCATCTCCCTCGCAACAGAGTGATGGTGGCTCCTTTTCCATTGGGTATCTAGAAACCTCAATTTTCCACTAAGCCGACACCATTCCAGACAGGAGGAGACTGCCTTTTTCCTGATAATGTGAGGATAGTAGTTCTGACACCTTACTTGGCCACCTTTGATATTATTGGAGCTGGATTTTGGGTTACCTTTATAAAACCTTTTTAGAGTGCTGTCAAACTACCCAGTTGACCTTTGCTTGTGATGGGTTGGAGTGTCCCTTGGTCACAGTTTGTGTTTTGGTGTACCCCAAACAGTCTTGATATCAACTCAACCAAAGTTTAGACATGCTCTCCCTTTAAGGACTTCATCTTTGTTGACTTCATCTCCTTAGAGTATTATTGTTAGGAAAATTATAATACATTTCTATGTGGCTGTGATGTAAATCTTTTTAAAAGCCTCTTGCTATTTTTATAGCCTAGGATTTTTTTTCCAAGAACCTGGGAGCCATTTCCTTGAAATGTAAACCTGAGAGGAGAGAGTACAAGCCTCAGTCTCCATGGAAAAGTAGCAAAAGGACTTGCTGGTGTGCCACTTAGCAAATACAGATGACCTCAGTACAGAGTAGTATGTCGGGAATCTCCAGAACAACACGCTGCGTGGGGCTTTGGGATCCTGTGGATCACCTTCCCCTCAGCAACCTCAGTGCTTTTCCACTTGTTCATATGGTAGCTTTAAAGGGACAGTAGTTAGAGATTTGCAATGCACAAAAGTTTCTAAAGCTAAGGGACAGTAAGACAAAGTTGAATAAAGTGTTAACTGACACGTATACTGTTACACAAGATAAAGTGAAGAAAGGTCACACTGCTGCATCAGAAGAGCTGCAACAGCTCAAGCCCCAGCCCCAACACCAGTGCGGGGGCTCTGACCAAGATGGGTCTGGCCAGACCTCCTTTCTACACATGAGGCTGCAATGTCACCCACCAATGAGGCCCTTCCACAGCAAATATTTGTGCATTTAATTTGAACCCTTTACACAGCCAGTGCTTGAAATCCTTCCGGTTTTTTCTTGAAGTGGAATTGAATTTCTCTGCCTTCTTACAGTAATGCTGTGTGACTGTTTCACTTTGTCCAATACAGTATTTACCTTGAGAGCTGTGGGGTTGGAATAGAGTGGTATTGTCTAAAAAAGTTTCTGTCTTGCTCCATTCTTGTTCTTTTGGCTGGAGAGAATCATATTTTCTTTAGGATTTTCATGCCTACATTTTTCTGTGGATTTCTAGCTTTCTCAGTTGCAAATCTGGGGTATACAACCCAGAAAAGCCAGCGAACTAACTCACTAGTGTGTTACTATTCAACTCTCACAGGCTCTGGTCAATCTGCACACTTCGTTCTCTTTCAAAGTCATCTTTTTTTTGCTTGTTTAATACTTAGGTACTATATGTGTTTATTACTTGTTGTTATAGATTGCTATAACACATTGTCATAGACTGAGTTGTGGAAGCAACAGATACTCATTTCTCATAACTCTGGAGACTGGGAAATATGAGATCAAGGTCCTGTATCTGTTGTCTAGTGGGAGTCTGCTTTCTTATTTGGAGAGACTGTCTTCTTGTGGTATCATTTTATGGCAGAGACCAGAGAAAGGGCCAAACTGTCTCTTGTCTGTTTTTATAAGGACACTGATTTCGTCACGAGGGCTCTACCCCAGGACCTCATCTAACTCTGTCCCTCTCCCCTCTCAAGGCCCTGCTTCCTAATGACACTGCAGCATTTCAACCTATATAGCTGTTTTTGGAGCAGGGGGGAGCCCAGCATTCATCCACGGTGGTTGTAGTCAATGGGTGGAATGGGGAAGGATACACTTTTAGTTCAGCTTTCTGGAAATGAAATTTCTGTTTATCATTTTAACATCACACCACATCTGTCCTTCAAATGACTACTTAATCTTCTCAAACTCCTGGAAGTTGTCATTATTAAAGAAGCTTTGTTCACGAGAGTGTTAGCATATTAAATTTTTTGGCAATCATTTAAAAATTTATAGCAGTTGACATTCTACTTAAGTAATCACGCTGCTTTTTCTTATCTTCCTGACCTAAAGATAGTGCTGAAATTTATCATAAAGGGAGTAGTTTTAGAATGCAATTAAAATTTTCCATCTGAAATATTTCAAAGCAATGATGAGGCTTTAATTTATAGAGTATGTCTTTCTTATTAACAGTCATTTGGAAGTTAGCTTTTGTGCTACAAAAATCCAAACAAAACACCCAGGCTGTAAAGGGACAGATATAGCAAAAATAGGAAGTGAATTTTTTTTTTTTTTTGCCTACTCCTTTGGTGCCTCATTCTGAATGCCCCATGTGGCTTTTTTACTTTTTCTTTGGTATCAACAAACCACACCTTGGGCTACGCATCATGGTCCTTGTATACCTGGAACAAATTGACTTAAGCCATTGCACAGAGTTTTCAGATGTTCCCAAATAACACATCTGCATGTGATTGTTGACAGAGTTGTGCAGGTGGTACATGGCTTGGCTGGCATGATGTGGTAATTCTGTGTTGTGCAGTGCCAGGTGGTGCTCACCGGATCTGCCAACTTAGAGAAATGTAGGAGGGACTATGGTCTGCTCAACTGAGAGATAGTCTTTAGTTAAGAGTCCTGGAAAAACCTCCTGCTAAGGAAGGTGACCTGCTAGGAAGCTGAGCAATCGCTGGCCATTCTTGTCTCTGTGAAGCCAGAGCAGGTGATCACACCTCCTGGCATGCCTGTAACCCATGGTGCACATCAGGCAGGAAACCAGCTTCTCTGTCTCACTCTTCTCTCTAGCTCCTACTGCAGTGCCAGAGCCTGGTAATGATAAGCTGTGCTCAGTAAATAGTCATTAGTAAATTTACTAAGGGTGGGCATCTCCAGATATCCCGTAGATATTTCTCATCTTTTATAGTTTATTAAAGTTAACAATCAAAAGAAGATATGATAGGAATAGAGCCTGTAGAGGTAAATATCTGTGTTTCTGTTTATCAAGGTTTAGAGCATTCATATCACAGGGAGAATAGAAACAGTACAACAATTAAATTCTTATATTTCAGCCTTCATAACATGGGGTGTGTGGACTCTTTGTGAATACCTGCAGTGAGAGGTGCTTTGAAATTTCTCTACCATGCACAGATGTATTCTGCAGTTGGAAACATCAAACACCAGGCCGACAGCTAACATCACAGATGTTTGGAAACAAACAAAAGAAAAATGCGATGAGATTATTTGTTTATTTCCAGAAGTTGTGAGAACAGTGCACTGACGCTTCATTTGGCTAACCGAGAAAATAAAAGACACTGCATAGACACCATTTCCTATCTCAAACGGGCATGTTTTTTTTTCTGCCGAACTTGTTTTCTTTTGTGATTGCTCTACATTTCCTTGAAATACATCCCCAGTCTGTTCTTCTAAAAGTGGTATTTCTTAAAAAGCTCAGCTTCAAAAAATGTCAAACATAATGAAAAATGAAAATCACAAAAGAGAAAGTTGTTCACAGCCACTCCCCTGGGGTTCCCTCATGTTTCTGGGTCACCATGCCGACTCTCCATGTGTTAGAAATAACATCCATAGTGTACTTAGCAGGAAACCCCTTGTGGTCAGGGTCAGAGTGGGCTCCAAATAAACAAAGGGAGTTCTTTCCTTGAAGACAATGTGCCATCTGTTCTGAAATACTCCATATTATTTGCCAAAGCAGATCCAAAAGAAATTCTCCTTTCAAAGTACAAGAAAAGGAAAGCTCCTTTGGAAACACTGTCACAGGGCACTTATTTTCATCGTTTGGGCCTAGAACAGATGAAAGATAGGAGAGCTGAAGCCTGCTCATCAGGGAAAGATGTGAGAGCTGGGGCCGCCTACATGGGCCAGTGGTGAGTGTCTGAAGGGGGCCATACATGAGCACGGATGCTCTGTCTGATAAACTGAGGACATGCAGAGTCTAACGACTGTAGAGGAGAGTCACATGGTATAGAATTACAGAAGATTTAAGCTGGGAATTAGCTTTCTAAATTCACTTCCAGCTCTTAACAATGGAGCATCTAAAATTGTATCACCTGTACAAGTGTCCTATTTATACTTCCATATAAGTATATAAGTCCCATATAAACTTCCATGCTTATGTTATTAATGCTAATTACACTGGTTACCTCAGCTCCAGTTTATTGACCATGTTCTGTTGTCACAAACCTGGAGAGATAATTTTGGACACTGAAATGTAAAATAACCAAATTTATGTGTTTTCTAGTTATGTGATTTCAGCTCTTCCTTAGATGCAGTTTCTTTATTTGCAAACTGCTTGACATTGCTTTCTCACTGGTTGGGGTTAAAATTAAGTAGGGGTGACAGGTAAAAGCTTAGCTTTGAGCCTGGCATGTCATAAATGATTCAGAATTGCTGGTAATTTTTATTTACATTAGCTAATAAATACTCCTTCTATTCTTTTACTTGTCTCAAAAACTGAAAAGAAAGACAGTCCTATACCTGATTTCTGAAAAAATCTTTATTTTTGCTTATTTTACTTTTAAAGATTTTTTTAGATGTTTTTGGAGGACAGCCTATGTAGCTCACGTTGAGCTCTTGGCAGTCTTCTTGCCTCAGCCACCCAAATGGTGGGAATTACAAGATGTCCTCCACACCTGGCTTGAAAATCTTTAATAGGCAATGATATATAATACAAAATATATATACATATATATTATATATACAGTATATAATATAATACATAATATATGTATATATATTGTAAAATATATATTATATACATATATGTATTATATTATATATATTTTACAATGCTATAAGTATAGCATTAGCTATTAAATCCAATTGGTGTTTTCAGTATTAGTATAGTGAATATTACTGTAGCATATGTTTCATGTATTACATGAAACTTTCTGTAGCTTTTGTAGGTATTATAGTTTCTTCTGAAGACTCTCTTGTCTTGGTATTTATAACTGACCCTACAGTACCCATGATTTTTCTAATTCTCAAAACCACACTGTGCAGCGATTTGATAAAGGGATCACACACAGAGAAGACACACCAGGCAATCAAGTTAAACCCAAACTCGCACTGCTTCTAATAAGTAGCCTAAATGGCCAACTGCCCTTCACAGTTTTTGAGAGGGCTATTCCGCCTGCCAGCCTTGTTCCAAACTGTTTCGTTTGGAAACATCAGTGGCCTGTCAGCGAGCTGTTGGCATGTCTGAGTGTAATTCTGCCCATTCACAACCAGGCCCTATCTTGGAGTCTATCGCAGCTGCCAGCTTGCTTTAGAATAACCTTGGAGGAAATGACCATGGCTCCCTCACAGACTGATGTAGCAAAATCTAGAACATGCACCATTTGGCATGGCCAACTAATGAGTTCCATTTCAGGGTGGCCTACATACGAGCAGACGGTGGGAGGGCCAGGAACTCTGAAGGCTCTGGGGTTTTTCTGTCCAGGAAAGCTAACAAGTTGGTTTCATGGGGGTGGCAGAGGACACAGACCCCGGAGGCAGGACTGAAGGACTTTACTGTCCATTTCGTGAGCTTCATGTTAACACTGACATCCAGATGTCATGAGAAGGTGGAGAAGTGAACGGCGTGGCCGGTACACACACAGCGGGTCTGTCGGCTGAGGCCGAGTTTAGGACAGATCCAGTCTGAGGTCTTCAGCTCAGAAAACACCCCCACCCTCTGCCTTGGAAGGAGAAACTACCTTTATTCCCTCAGGCTGTTCTCCAAGTATCTTTGAAAAGGTGGTTCAAAATAAAAGTGCTCTGTGTCTCACTGGAAAATGGGAGAAACACAGAAGCCCATGGAGAATGATCTTCACAGGGCACCTGCACGGTGTGCTTTTGGGACGGAACTGCAGCTGAGCTCGCATAGGCAGCGGGAGAAGATGCAAGAGAGGTCGCTCCTGTCTCATCTTTTACAGAGTGGGTTTCTCTGTGAGCTTTCATTTACAGAAAGCTATCTGTAGTTAGAGCCAAACCAGTCTAACAAATGAGAAAAACCAAAGACAAGCATGTAATATGACATTGCTGTGGAGAAAGGCAATGAGCTATGGGTTAAAAAGGATTGTATTAGACACTTTCACATTAATATGTGAGAGCACAAATTGCTTATGCACCGAGTCTTGAGTTTGTTTGCAAATACCATCTATCATAGAAGGTAACTGAGGAGTCTGAATAAGATGATGTGTTGGAGATTCTGACAAGTAGCCCTCAAAAATAGCACTTGCCTTCTTTAGCAGACTGCTGGCAAGCTGCTCAGACATCCCAGGTCCCATTTATCTCCTTGACGCTTCCATCCAGCAGCTGTAGGAGCTGCTACGGGGCGCGCCCCCTCATCTTCACTGAGAAATGCTCTTGTTTGATTGGGCAGCTCGTCCTGCCACTAATGCTGGAGTCATGTTACCTCCTACACTCATGGCCAGTGTTTTGCAGTGGCACATTCAGAACCCCAGTTCCCTTGCAGCAGGGTGAGCAGACAAGGAAATTCCTTCATCTTCTAGTGCTCCTAGAGAGCCCAGTCAGAAGTTAGACTTCATCCAGAACTCCATCTTTCTGTGGCTTCAGCCCTTGTCTAGCCTCAATCCTTTCTTTCATTACAGCTGTCTTTGAGAGGACTCCTTTAATAAATCACTAATCTATTAGTGAGTACTACACATGGATATGTATTTTATGTTTTGCTTTCAGGAAATTTGCCCTATGATGCTGCTCAAACTTTGACTCCGCGGTGGCACAAACCGATCCACATTTAACTTTCAGACATATGAATAGTCCACTTGCCTCTAGTATATATATATCTCTAACCTGTCTTTATAATTACAAAATTTTGGAGAAGAAAGGTGAAGCCCTTGTTTCTTGTGTACTTAAAACAGAAATATTTTCCCAACATAAATGTATTAAAGGAGGTAAAAAAATTTCAATAGAGAAATCTGGGAGTGTGGTGTTAATTTTGTTGATCTAGATCTGTAATTATGCCTAAATACTGGACTAATGAAGACTAATTTTGTATTGTACATACATAAGTATCAGTTCTGGATAATGCCTATTTTGAAAGGTACAATTGTTCCATAATTGATATATAAAGGGACAGTTTGACAATAATGTTAATTTTACACTTACATGCCTGTGAGGAATACTAGGTGAATTCAGAAAGTTACACTCACTTGACCTGCCATGCAGGGATATGAAAGCATGCATACATGTACCTGCACACGCTCACATACATCATGCTAAAAAAGCTACCTTAATTTGCTGCGTGCACTGACTTATACTTTTATTTTGCTTTTCTTTTGTATTTATGAACTTTTTTATATAACAAATAAACCCCATTCATTCAACACCTGAAACAGGTTTAAATGTCCTAGGTCAAAATTGCCCATAATATATCCCAAGGAAAGCTTTAAATATTGACAGAAATGAGAGAAAATGTGAGCAGCAGGAATAAAAGAGTCCACATTGGAGAGCATCAGAGACAATGCTACAAAAATAAAAGAAAGGTCTGCAAATTCAAATGCTGTGAAGTCAATAAGAACATTGTCTAAAGAGATAAAAGAAACAGCAAGGTTGTTAAGCATGTGGATTGAAGACCAAAGAGAGAGAAATAGAGGAGAAAAATCAGGAACAGCATTTCTTACAATCAAAGACAAAGTTCTGTCTCTATATGAGGACCTTAAATGAAAGCATCTCATTGTGCAAAAGTGGCTGCTTTTCCTGCTAGCGATGGTGGTTTCAAACATTGCAACCATTTCCAAAGGCAGCTGTTGGGTAAAGCCACGAGGCCAGATGAGAACACCAGGTGATACCAGAAGTTAACTGGAGAAGTATTCATTTGGTTCCATTTTTAATTTTACTGAAATGGATATGATTACAAATGGGCACCTCAGAGGCAAAAAAACAAGTCTCAGGATTCATCTGCAAGACATTTTAACTTTCCTTAACCTTCTTCCACTGCTTCCAGTAAGTCAAGCTACAGTCTTTCCTTTTTGACATATCTGTTTTATGTATTTTCACTGACATAAAGTTGTAAACATTTATAATGTGTAACATGGTGCACAATGTATGGGAACTATTGGTCCAAGGATACAAAATTTCATTTAGAGAGGAAAAAGTTGTTTAGAAATTTGTTGTACAACATAGTATAGTTAGTAACAATGGAAGGTATTTTTATATTTTTGTGTCACACACGTGTACACCCGTGATCTACAGATTTTTTCCTTTGCAGTTCTACAAATGATTTATGCATTTATCAGTAGGCAATACAAATAAGAAACACTACCGTGTTAATTCAGTTCCTGTCAGTTTTGTGTGCCATTCATGCAGGTTTTGAGCATTTAACTCAAAGCTCTTTAATTTTTATTTTGTGGTTTTATGTATAATGGACAGTTTTCAGAATACAATATATTATGCACAGTAAAACACATGAATATGTATACTTTCCACATTCCTCCCTTTGCCTGGAATATTCTGTCCTCCTTATTCTGCCATTGAACTTGTCTTCAGATTTATCTCTGTTAGTCTAGAAAGATTACTGGCTTTGCCATCTTGTCCATTCGAGACAAGGATTTGGAGTGCATGTGCTTTATTTGGATGCTGATTTCAGGAGAAATTGGTCGAACAGAGTAGTAGCCATACTGTGAATGGAGAAAGCCTATGTAAAGGAGCATTAGGGGGCAGTTTACCTCCATGGGCACCTGAGGCTCAAGCTGGCTCATGCTTTGTGAGGGATGGGGTGGAGCACATTTTGGAGTTGTCCTTCCTGGGAACAGTGAATCTCAAATGTTCCTTTGCCTGTGCCCATCTGTCATGTTTCGGGACAGCTCCCAAGGGCATTCATTCCCTGGCACTTCTTATTTGCCCCATGTGTGGCCTGAGAGAAAGCCTTCAGATGGAAAGTCTCAGGTGTTTGCAGTAGAATGCTATTAGCATATAATGAAATGGTGAAAGCCCATGGGACATGGTGTGCCTCTGTGTGTGTGTGTGTGTGTGTGGCAGCATGTGTACTCTTCTATTGACTTGTCAAAGAAAAAAAACTCCTTTTATACACATCTTTGAAGTTACGTTCCTTTCTTTGTACCGCTTACCACGCTGGTCATTTTTCATTTATTTATGGAAGTGTTTGATATGTATTCAGTGGTGTGAATCAGCTTGCCCTGGCTCACAGTGGCCAGTTGTTCTGCAAACAACTGGTCATATAGGTGGTTTGAAACAAGCCGTGGTGGGAATATTTACAGTGCAGAAACTGGTACACAGCACAAAATGCTCCTGCCCTCCAGTGCTGTCGCCCCTCTGGAGAGCCAGGTGTTGAGTATCTGTGAGTCTGGTTTCACCAGGTCACACAGTGCCCTGTGTCCTTGAATCAACTTGCTGGCTACTTGAGGGAATGGAAAATGCCTACATGGCATTTGTGAAGCCCTCTCATGAACAGTGGCTGCCAAAAGTTAGTCTTATCAGTGAGGATATTGACTTTTTCTTGGCAATCATTAGGCCACAGGAACCATTACAACTTGAGGCCATCATGTCTTCAGTGGTCAGTGGAAAGGAGGTATCTGTCACCCTAATTGCTCTGGGGGAAGGACATAAATCTAGTATGTCTTAGTGCTGAATACTATTGAACTTCGAGAGATTCTCAGAGAAGAAAAGGGAGAGTGGTGAATGCTTTCTCTTGTGTTTCAAGTATTGTTAGACAGATTTTGCAAAACCAAGTAAAATCCAGGTTAGCTGAACTTCATAACCAATACGGTTTCTTACATTTCTAAATATCTGATATTTTCCTGATAACATCACTGTTTTTCAAAGGTATAACATTAAGATGTGCTCTTGGAGAAATAATGAGAAGTAATAAACACTGCCACCAAATGAATGTGCTAAATTTGTATACTTGAATGAATGGAAAAAAATTCTTCGGGAAAATAAAATAGACTGTGGGGGGGGAGAGGATTTAAAATACAGTATATGATTCAAGCTGATTTGCTGTAATCTAATATAGTTGCATACTTCCAAAAAACAACTTCTAAAGGTTAAATTTTCACACAAAGTGTTTGTTGTACACAATCAGACTTTAGAAATAAATGCAACTGGTAAAATAGGTTTCTAACTTCAGTGGCTAGTCATAGAGCAATTATTTTTGCTATCCAAAATATTGCTCCCCATGTGCAGTCTTTGTAAAATTTGAGAGACACCTGGAAGAATCAGTCATAGAAGTGAGTGCAAGCTTTTACAATTTGGGTATATGTCAAGTGTATCTACATGTGTGCTTGTAAGCTCAGATGATATGTAAAGCTTTATAAGTTTAAAAAAGATTGATTGTAGAGTAAAATCTGTACTTTGACTCTAAATAGCACTTTTACATCAGTTGTTGAAATACACACCTCTTCCCAGAATGTTGCAGATGTGTGGATGTCAGGCATTTAGTTACAACCACAAAGGTCTCATCAGAGTAATACAAAATGTTATCTGATTCAAATAACTGTTGTGGTCCTTACATCTCCAGTTCAGTGACCCAAGAACTCTGTTACTGTGTATAAATGATCAATGTTCTACCATATAGACCATGTTAAGTTGACTAGTGTAAGGCATTCTTATTTCTAGTATAGAATCAAGATCAGAACTTCTAAATGATCCAGCATGTTTACTTTTAATTTATCTTTGATCAGTTTCCTTTTAATCAGAAAATTATATCTAGAAGAGCTCATTGATATCTAGAAGAAATTACATGAAACTTAATAATATGTTGACTTTTTAAAATATAACATTTCAATGTGGATTTATGGTAGACCAATGAAATATTTTAAGGAGAAGATGAGATATAAAGTTCAAGTATGGAACTTTCTAACTTGTATGCTCTGAAGAGTTAGCCTTAGGATTTATATTTGTGTAACCTTTCACCAGTACTTGATCTCATTTTCCTATACAGATAAAGCACAGCAACTACAAACATGAGTTTTGAAGTTTCGACATTATGCATTTTCAGATATATTACAAATGACTCTAATAATTGTTTTTGATTATACAGTTTATTGGTTTCATTTATCTATCCTTGAGTCCACTCATCTAACAAAGAGTGATGGGCTCTGCAGGTTGTATTAGCACTTCTGAGTAAGCATCAAACATCTTAGAGGACTTCCAAGAAACTTCCTTCATAGGTTAGCTTCTATTTGCCTTGAATTAAGTATCTATACCTTGCATAGTAAATTTCATAATTTCAAACTGGATAGCAAATGATTCACTCAAAAATATGAATTGAGACATTATAGTGGCAAAACTACTGGCAGTAGAACCAGATCTTTTGGATTTAAATCTAGCTTTATTTTGTGTTTAATTTTCCTTGTGTATAGCCCAATAAAGTTTATAATATTGGTATTAGAGTATTTCTAGAATATAGTAATCATCATCACATAATATCAATAATAGCAAATACGCTTACTGCATGGCACACATTGGTTTGTGTCACTAACTAGAAAAGGAAATCCCTAAAGAAAATGACTACCTCATATTCTTTTTTTTTTTTTTTTTTTTTTGCTTTTGAGACAGGGTCTCGCTTTGTAGTTCAGGCTGGCCCTGAGCTCACTGTGGTGCCCAGGCAAGCTGCCGCGAACTCAGCAATCCTCCTGTCTCTGCCTCCCGAGCGCTGGGATGACAGGCGTGAGCCACCACGTCTGGCATTGTGGTATGTGGTGTTGATTGTTGGTGGGCGTGTCTCCACGCCCAGCATTATATGTGGTTACCGGGGATCGAACTCAGGACCTTGCACTTGCGAGGCAGGCTCCGGAACCACTGAGCTAACCCTCCGGCCCACTACCTCATATTCTAATGAGAGACACATTCACCCATAAATAGTTCTTGTACAAAAATATAAGTAATGTAACAAAGGAACATGTTACATGTGGCAGGAGTCAGAAAAAGGAACAAAATATGACCTAAGATCCCAAATACAGCTCATAATTCTCTAAGGGTAAAACAGGAAAGTGTGTTACAAGGACAAGGAAGATATCCTAATTCAAGGAGACTTCCAAACATGTGATAAAATTTACAGAAAATGAAAGCATATTCACAGTGTATGTTTTGTGTGTAAGTGGTATCTTTATATGTAAAGATGATTACTACAGTGACAAAATAAAATACTTTGTGCTGCTATGGAAAGAATACTGAGTTGTACATATGAAGACCAGATTTTTTTTTTGTATCAACCAACTGTGAGACTTGGGAAAATTTCCCAAAGGGTTAGATGACCTTCAACGTCCTCATATCCCTTCAGTTATGCCCCCTTAACACTTTCGAATTAAGTTTTCAGTTCCATGCAAACACTCAACAACTGTGCTAAATGAATTTTCAAATCTCTAAATGCATCCTAGCATGGATGGTAGGGAGAAAGATAAAAATGAATTTTGATGCTTTGTTACTTCACTGGAGCTTTTACATGATAGGATATGATGAAAAAATTCTGTGCTTAGTTTGGATCCATGAAATCTCTTTTACAAAATACTTGGGACTAGAAATGTTTCAGATTTTAGATTTTAGAATATTTGCATATGTGTAATGAGGTATCTTGGGAATGTCTAAGCATGAAGTTCACTTATATTTTCATATATACTTTATAACACAGTCTGAAGGTAATTGTATACAAAATTTTGAATAACTTTATGCACGAAGACAGTTTCAACATATGAAACTTTCCATTTACACTGGGAAGAATCAGCATAGAAATCATATTATCAAATTATTAGTGAAAAATAGATGCGGTGGCATTTTGGATATCAAATTTTTGGATTAGGTATGGTCAACATGTATTTATTGATAAGTTAATTTGTTTTGATTAAAGGGAAGTTTCTTTTTCCTACAAAAGATAACTATTTTAATTCTTCTGGGTATGGAATTGGATTGTTACATTAATATACCTTCTTCTGTGAGTTCTCTTGGTAGACACATCCATGGTGGGGGTGGTGTGCTCCGACAGTAAGCTCCTAGAAGCAGGGCAATGCAGTCTCCAGACTGTTTTCCTGTGAGTTGTGACTCTCTTAGAAGGAAAACTTTCTCTTTTTTAACTGTTCCAGCAAAAGTCCCAGAATGGAGTCTTACTGACTCCAAGTATCTGCTTGATCCCAAGTATCTGCTGAAACATCTTACCAAGAAGACATTAGGCTCTGGCTATGTTAGCTGTTACATAAGAGCCCTGGGGCTGAAGATAAACCAGTCTTCCTGAACCTTGGGCTCTAAGATCAGGGAAATGTAGTTTGCAAATCTGGGTAGGGTTACCTAAAAAAAGCGGAAGATACTACTTGGGGGAAGAAAAGAAGCAACAAATGCCCCTTTCAGACAAGGTCAGGCTAGATCCATGGCTTCACAAAGAGACCACCTTACATCTATGAGTCATAAAGTAGTACTGGAAGCCATAAATAACCTGACATTTTCTCTTCACTCAGTTGTCTTATTTTAGAGCTCTCTTTCATGAGGAAGTTGAAGAATTATTATGCCCATTAGTAACTGAAATGATGTAATGGCACTCTATCTGTCAAATAGCTTAAAATTATTTGTATTAAGGGCACAAAATGTGTCTCTAGCCTTTGCTCAAATAACATTTGCCTCTTTATTTAAAGATGTGTTCTGAAGAGAAAATAAATGGAAAATTAAATAAAATCTATAGGAACATCTTGTGTAGGCCAGAAATATTAAAAACTGTAAAAATTAAGTTTAGAAATCAGTCATATGGATAGTTATTTTTAGATTATTTCAGCTGAAACATTTAATGTTAGGATATGTAACTATCATTGCTGTTTCTCAAATCCTTCATGTAATCTAAAAAAACAGTTGTCCCCAGGGCCTGAATATACTCTTAAAATATAGGCAGAGTTTGAGCTACAACAGATGCTAATCTTATTGAAAATGATGAAAAAATTCATATTCATATTTTAAATGTTTTCTTAAAAAATATTGCACAGCAGATAAATTTTGGTTCTGGAATCCGTAAGACTTTGGTATGTATCCTCCTTCTGCAACTTATGAGCTATGTGGCTTTGGGCTGTTTGCTTTAATCTCTTTCAGCCTGTATTTTTCTAGTATATGTGCTGCTGAAGCGAGCACTAGCCTGTATTTTTCTAATACATAAAATGAGGATGGAAAATAGTGCCTACTTCCAGGAGTTCCTGTGAGGATTGAGTGAGACAAGCTATTTAAAGGTGTGGAGTATGCTACCTTCACTCAAATAGAATCACTTTGAATTTTGTGGTAGCCATTATATAGGCATAGTATTGTATATATAATAATTTTGTCATATCTAGAAATGTATTACAATTTTAAAATAACTTGATAAAGAACATTTTTGTATATAAATCTTTTTCTTGGGCTCTTGGGTTAGGTCTTTAGACCATAGTCCTAAAAAAAGTACTTCTAGGTCAAGCATTTCTCGAGTTACAACAATGTTTTGAAATTCTGTTCTGGTGCCCTGACCAAAGTGACTGCCTTTACTCCCACACAGGAGGTTCTTATAGCATTGCAAATAGTAATAGGAACTCGGGTTGTTTTCTGGGGAGTGACCCACACCCAGTGGTCTATTTTCCTGGTTGCTGGCCTTTAAAAAGGCTAACTAACAAGCTGTTAGACTGCTGCCCTTTGAAAGGGCACATCCCAGACTGCACTCCCAGACCAGAATTGCTTATTTGTTCTAGTCTGATATTTTTGTTCTGCACATTGGTAGAAGGTTTTCAGGTTGTTCCTGGTGTTTGTCCCTGAAAGCTAGAGGTATTGCAGCTAATACAAAACTAGAAATGTGACATACATGTGCTTATAATACTTTCTTCCTGCAATTAGATCATTTGGTTTTATTTCTAGATTCATGGCCATATTTATTTTCATAAGAAAATAATACTAACATAACCTTAAAGATTGTTTTTACAAACAATCTTAAATGTATCTATCATTCATTTATGATATAAGTATTTAAATTAACTTCCTAAAAAGTAGAATTGAAATGAATACAAAGCAGTGTTTTCATAGACTGAATCAGAATAGGACACTATAGAAAGCTGAGCTTGAGTGGCCAACTGTTGTATTTTGCCCAGCACTGGGGGGATTTTCCAAGGTATGGTAAATTCAAGGCTAAGACGGTCAGACTCAATGGGGAGGGTGATAACCTTAGAAGGTATTTTAGGTTATAAGAAAACCATTTCACTGGTCAGAACACTGTTAACAAAAGCTCTGTTTTTTCCTTAGCCTGTTTAACCCTGAACTTCTGCCACCTGGGACAGGTGAGAGTAGCACACCTTGAGGCCGTATGAACCCTGTTGTACTGCCTGGGACATACCTGCACACTTTAGATTAGCCACTTCCTTGGTCACAGCAGAATTTTTCTTATTCTTTCTCTTTCCTGCAGTCTCTTGTTTGGATAAAGCTGTTCAGAGCTTTTTCTCTCAGTCACACAAATGGAAGGACAAGAAATTCTTGCGAAGAGTCTCTGATGAGACTGGTAATCATTTTAAAATTTTTGCTCTTCATCTTTAACTTCATTTTTTTTTCAAGAGTTACTCCTTGTGTCTCTTAATTACTTCTAAGACATACAGCTATTTTGTCACCTTAAGCAGGTATTGCTATGAGCATTACTATTATCATCATTTTTCTTTATCACCAGTTTCTTTTTTGTCATTCATGGATGCCATTTACTAAACAAGCACTCATCTAGCTACCTCACATATTGCCTCATGAAATTTGAATTTCAAATGATGATCCTTCTTTTACATGTGGGAGGGCGAAAGCTCAAGAGTTTAGGTACTGAACACAAGGAGGGGATGATACTTTACAATGGGATGTGTGGAGATTGGCTGTTAGGCAAATTCAGGTCTAAATCAGGGTCACACCCTCTTGACAAGGCTCTGTGTATGGTAGATTCCGTGTAGATGCTCCTACAAATGGCAAGAAAGCTGTTTTTCCTGAGAGCTAGTGTACATACAAATTACAGGGAATCTTTTGAAAATGCAGATTCTGATTTAGTAGGCTTGGTATAGGGCCTAACACAGCAATTCTGATGAGTTCCCAGGTGATACTGATGCCATATTTCAGCAGCTGGCACTTAAATGAGCAAGGGTGGTGACGTGATCATCTAAATCACTGTGACCAGAGCAGAGATAACTTTTTTCCTTTGTGTAGAGTTGATCTGTTTCTCCCAACCAAAATCTTCTCTCCTCAGTCAGCTACTAATCTTCTGTTACAACACAGGGATCTCTGCCAGCATTGGAAGCTAGAATTTCCATCAGAGATACGTTCTGGCGAAAACAGACTTTCCTTAGTCAGAGGTATAAGAAGAGAAGGAAACGGCCATTGGTTCTCACAGAGGAGTAGAACTTGAGGTGGCAGACTTCAGTTCTGGCATATCAGATGCCAGAGAGGGTTCTTAACTTTTTCTGCTTCTGCTTTTCTCACTGATGAGTTTGTTAATTGATTAACAAATCATCTTCACACGGCACATTACCTGGAATATCATGAACTTTCAGTGACTGAACATGTTGAATTCATTATGTCCTTTCATGTTCCACAGACTACCCCACTTCCAAAGATGTGTTGTAAAACAAAACTAATTTGTTTCAAGTTAGTTTCAAAAATTACCTAGTACAGTCCATTCCTCAAGATGTGTAGTAGTATCCTGTGTATAAAATCTGAGCAGCCCAGAATAATAGATGGTTGCACAGACTGCTTCCTTCAATAATATGGCCATGTTTGAAGAACTTTGTGAGTTTAGAATTTAATTATGTGAATAAAGTGTGTTCCATTCACACCATCTCTTTCTGTACCAGTTGTACTAAGCATTAATAGTGATAATTCTCATGATAACAGCTTCAATAATCTTCAGGCCACTGCTTTTGATTTTTGCCTCTTCCTAAATATTCAACTTCATAAACTGTGCTTTGGTGCTAAAGAAGCCAATCTTAGGCTGACCAGGATTAAGGATGTTGTTTGTAGATATGAATTAGATACCTCAGATTGCATTGCTGTCTATTTTGGGACCTGTGGGAATCAGCATGAATCTGATCTGTATTTCTGAGAAATAATCTGTATCTGTTTTCTTGGTAACACAGAAAGCACAGTTTAAAATCCTCATTAAATGAAATGATACCTACATTAGTGCTATATCTATCACATAGGCAATGCTTGTTTAATTGTAGCCATTAGTATTATTCTTCATAGATAGAGTGCATCTCATTAAAATGGTTATTATTTAGCCAGGAGTGGTGGCTCATGCCTGTAATCCCAGCACTCGGGAGGCAGAGACAGGAAGATTGCTGAGTTTGAGGCTTGCCTGGGCTACATAGTGAGCTCAGAGCCAGCTTGAACTACAAAGCGAGACCTTGTCTCAAAAAAAAAAAAGATTATTATTTAAAGTGTATTAAGATTAGCTGCAAGCAGGCTGAATTTCTCATTATTAACCATGTCTTTTCAGTCGTTTGTTTAATTAACATATTTTTTCTATTTACCTTAGTTTTTGTGACCATCTTCTGACACCTGTTATATTTCAAGAGTAGTTCACTTTCTCAAGAATTTCTAGGAAAGTTTTTCAATATAATGTAAAATATGAAAGATTGAAGGAATCATCTTGCTAAAGAAAACCTGTGTAATTGATCTTTTTATAATTGAAAGAAGACTAGCCTGAGAAGAGGAGAATTTTGATTCTGATTCTATTCCTTTAAATATGGCTGCCTTTAGGCATGTCGCCCACCCCAACTTGCCCACAAAATGAGATGATACTGAGGAACTCTTTTGAGAGGTACAGAAATACCTCCAGTGGGCCAGCTCCTTGATTAGATAGTTACCATGTTGGTGTGTAAATTAAATCATGTTGGTTCCCTTCTTTGCATTTTAGCCATTTGTAAAAACTGATTAGATGCTATTCTTGTCTTTCTAGGTATGTTACACCCAGAATCTTTAGCTTGAGGTCATATGGCCTCAGAACTCAGTTCCTGTATTAGGTTTCTCCAGAGAAAGAGAGCCAATAAGAAATCTACATATCTGTACAGATATAGAGATGAATGGATGGACAGTTAGATGAGACAGATTGTAAGGGTTAATTTTCATTATCAACTTGATTGGTTTAAGAGGCACCTGGGTAATTAATGGGTGTGACTGGGTAGGTCATGAGGGTGTGACCTTGGGGAATATACCTGTCCATGGCCCCTTCTTCTCTGGCTCTTTCATGTATTCTTAGCTTCCTGCTTGCCATAAGGTTAGCAGCTTTCTCTCATCATGCTTTTCTGTTAGGTTTTTTCTGCCTTGGAGCCATCCTGACCATAGACTGAAACCTCTGAAACCATGAGCCAAAGTAGGCCTTTTCTCTTCTAAGATTTATACATGAGATACTTTGTGCTCACAATGGAAAGGTAACTGACACAGGATTTATGAGGGGAATTGGCCCACAGGATTATAGAAGTTGAGAAGTTCCATGATAGGCTCTCTGCAAGGGGGATCTAGGGAAGTCAGAAGCACCATTCAGTCAGACCAAGAAAAGTAATGATAGAACTTATGTTGAAGCTGAAGGTCTGAGAGTTGGAGGGGAAGGGGAGAAGAAGGAGAGGGAGAAGAGGAGAAGAGAGAGAGAAATGGAGTAAAGAAGAGAGAGAGGGAGAGTGAGAGAAGGGGTGGAGGCATAAGAAGAAGAACTTACAGGAGGAAGAGTAGTGGGTGAGGGGGAGATATATCTCACCCTTCCTTTGCCTTTTGTTCCACTTGGGCTCCAGCCAATTGGGTGGTACCTGCCCACATGAAAGATGGGTATTTCCCATTCAGTCCTCTGTCTCACAGGCCAGTTGCCCTCAGAAACACCCTTACAGGTACACGCAGAAATAATGCTCTACCAGCTATCTAGATGTCACTTCATTCAGTCCCGCTGACACCTGACATTAGCCATTATGGCCCCCATCTCCAGTTTGGAGGCACAAGGAGAAACAAACTCAGATCACAGCTTCAAATCTGGGAAATGACCTTATTTTTCAAGAAAAAGAGAAGTAGTCAATAATTTTCATGAAGGGGAATAGGGATTTTATTTTGATCTGTCTGAATTATTAGCATCCTGAAATACTGTACTTGAAGGTATAAATGCACTGTTTTGTATATATTGAGAACATAGAAGTGGTGGAGAAATTGTTTTTTTGCCTTGACCTTATGTGCTGGCAGTTTATGGCCACTGTAATTTGCAGTGATAAAGGATGCTCAAAAGCATTACTGTTAAATGTCCGGAGGCGTGACAACAACCAATACCACAGCTTCCCTGATGGTGAAGATCCACATGACATTTCTAAATTAGGGATCATTTCCCCTGCCTAACACTGTAAGTGTTGAGAGCATGAGAAGTCATGGGGGGTGAGTGTCATTTTCACTTTGGGATGGGTGGTTAAATCACCATGGTGATGGCTAAAATTATGATGAAGCCCCGTGAGGCCTGTAAGCAGAGATTTCAAGATTGTCAGTCATGAATGTTATGGCGCAAAAAACCACAATGAAACCAAAAGATATTTTATGTTTTATTTCAACCATTAGAGTTACTGGAAAGATTGATTTTAAAAGCCAAATAGCAGACAGTAGTATATTTATGTGAACATGTCACTGCTTTGGTCGGTTCACTATGTTTTCACATTGTGTTTTGGAGGTTAGTAATTTCTCTTCAATGGTTTCTCACAAGTTTTAGACTGATGTTCAAACTTCACAGAGTTATATTTGAGTTACTTAGAATATTTTGTAGGCTCTGGCTGTTTACCTCATCTTATGCTGACTCTTCCTTGCTCACTCTGCTCAGGCCATACTTCCTGACAAGTTCTTTAGCATTGAAAATTCTGCCTTGGGAATTTCCTCTACTAGCTTTTATTTGAAGAAGTTCCATATATTGTTTTCCTGCCCAACCCCTCCTTACCCTTCAGGGTGCCACTGAAATGCCCACTGCCTGTCTTAACTCACAGCCAAAGAGGAGCCCAGTGTCTGTAGTCATCCAGAGCTGCCCCTTCTTTGTTTTCTTTACATGGAAGGTATCCTGGTATTATTTAGATTATTTATTCTCTTATTACTTATTCATCATCCTTATCCTTGCAGTGTGACTTCCAAGATGGAGAAGACCATAGAGAATGTATATTTGCATTCTGTTAGGTACCATGTGTTATGCTAGGCCTCAGTTAGAGACTGCTGAAAAAAATATTTGTTGAATAAACAGTAAACCTAAAAGAATAAGAGAAGAGAAACCTAGTTCACCAACTCTTCACGATTTCTTTAGGCATAGGAAATAATACATGCAAGATATGGTACATACAATTCTCAAAGCTTTGCTCTTGTTTCCTGGTCTTAGTCTGTCCATGTGTAATATTTCCACAATTCAAAAAATTTTCTTAGAACTTCTTAAGTCTTAATGTTATGAAGTGCTACATAGGTTAGACTGACTCTTCCTGAAGGAATCAGCTTATTGTCTTTCAGGTGTTTCACTGTTGATTAATAATAATTTATGGATTTTAAAGCTTTTATTATGAGAGTAAAAGGAAGAAAAGGAAAATGTAGCCTACTTTTGTGTTTTTGAACTGGCAATGCTTAAGATAAAAACTTTGAAGGTACTAGTGTTGTCATGTTTCCAGTAGTGTCTGTAGTTATTCACCAAGTCAAAATGGTGTAAATAAGTGTACAGTTACTTCAGGCCTATATGTGGAACAAACACTATGTGTGACTTCTGTAGAAATCCTTCCTACAATATAAAATAAGACACTTATGTGATTATCCACCACAGGAGTTGGCAAACTAAGCCCTTCATCAAGCCCAGTACACAAGATAAGATTGGTGTTTATATTTTCAAATGTAAAGTATAAAATATAAAAAGACACTATTAGCCTGATAGTAAGAACAGTTGCTCAAAGACTTGAGGACATTGTCCCTCAGCTTGCAGTATTTATTGTCTGGGTCTTTACTGTGGAAGTTTTCCAGGCCCCAATTTAACCTATGAACTTAAAGGTACGGTATAGCTGCTAAAGTCCTATTGAAAAACTTATATTAGTCTATAAATATGAATATTTTTGATTGTACAATTTGGGGAAATACTATGTACTGTATTGCTGAGATCTGTTAAAGCTGTTGTTAATTTTCTTCTTGCTAAATCACAAAACATCAATGGTAACAGTAACACTAATAATAAATGAAAACTGAAATAATATTTATTGAACACTTTCAGGTACTATTCTCTGAACTTTAAAAAATCTGCTATTTTCTTAGTATTTTGACTCTTAGCAAATAGCACTTCTTGCATTCTTTTTTTTTTTTTTTTGAGACAGGGTCTTGCTTTGTAGTCCAGGCTGGCCCTGAGCTCACTATGTAGCCCAGGCAAGCCTCGAACTCAGCAATCTCCTGTCTCTGCCTCCCGAGTGCTGGGATGACAGGCAAGAGCCACCACGCCCGGCACTTCTTGCATTCTTATCCATCATACAAATGAATGGGTTCATTTTGTCACATTGTTACATACACTTGCTACACTTGGATCAGTTTCACCCATCACCCTCCTTGCCCTGCCTTCCCTCCTAGTTTCACATTATTTTGAGGATTCAATATGTAAGTATATTTTGCTTATATACATACCCCATACCTGCCTTTACCCTCCTCCTTCTCCCTCTTATTCTTTTCCTCTTGTCTAATAATAATCCTTCTTCTACTTTCTTTTCATCTTTTTTTTTAGATTACTCCTATTAGGGAGAACATACAATATTTATCTTTGAGTCTGGCTTAGTTTTTGTTCAACCTTATGTTCTCCAGCATGATAGAATTTGTTGTTTTCTTTTTTGTTGTTGTTGTTTTGAGACAGGGTCTCACTTTGTAGTTCAGGCTGGCCCTGAGCTTGCTATGTGGCCCAGGCAAGCCTGGAACTCAGCAATCCTCCTGTCTCTACCTCCTGAGTGGTGGGATTACAGGTGTGAGCCACCACGCCTGGCACTGTGATATGTGGTATTGATGGCTGGTAGGCGTGAGTCACCACACCCAGCATTGTATGTGTTTACAGGGATCGAACTCAGGACCTTGTGCTTGTGAGGCAGGCGCTGGAACCATTGAGCCAAATCTCCAGTCCAGAATTTGTTGTTTTCTTGTGGCCAACTAATTCATAGTCTGTCTCTTTCTCCATCTGTCTCTCTCTCTATATATAAAACTTTTATCTGTTCATCTCTTGATGATCATATAAACTGGTTGCATGTCTTGATTGTTCTGAATTGGATCATAATAAATATGAGTATGCAGGTATTATATGCCCAGCTTTCTATTGCATAGAAACCAAGCAGTGGTACAGCTGGGTCAAATGATAGCTCTATCTTTAGTGTTTTTCTTTTGAGAAAACTATAATAATTTCCATAGTGGTGGTACTAATTTACACTTCCAGAAGCACTGTAGAAGAGTTCCTTTTTCCTTTATACCCCTGCCAGCATTTATTGTTCTTTATTTTTTAGGATAGCCATTCTGGAACAAGAATGGACTATCAACATAATTTTAATTTGCATTTACTAACTGAGGGGTGTCGAATCTTTTTCCATATGTTTATTTACCATTTGTACTTCTTTTGAGAAGTGCCTGTTCGATTCACATACACATTTATTGATCGGGTGATTTGAATTTTTTGTCTTTTTTTGTCCTGTATATATTTTAGGTATTAATCTTCTATCTGAAGAGCAGTTGGCAAATACTTTCTCCCATTCCACGGACTATCTCTTCACACTGTTGTTTTCATGTTTAATTTGATGTGGTCCCATTTATTGATTCTTGCTATTATCTCCTATGCTTTTGGAATTCTTTGTCTGTGCCAGGCTTCTAATGTTTCCTCAGCAGTTTCAAAGTCTTAAGTCTTATACCTACATCTTTGATCCACTTTGAATTAATTTTATAGGGTGAGACTACATACAAGTGGATATCTAGTCTCCCCAGCACGATTTCTTAAAGAAGCTGTCATTTCTCCAATGTAGGATTTTGGTTCCTTGTCCAGAATCAGATGGCTGTTGTGTGTATTTGTTTTTGTGTTCTGTGGTTTGTTGCACTTGTCTGCTTTTGTTCCAGTACTATTCTGTGTTTGTTACTATGGCTTTACCGTAGGGTAATTTGAGGTGGGGCATTGTGATACCCTCCTCTTTATCTTTGCTTGGGACTGCTTTGGCCATTCTGGGTCTTTTGTGTATTCATATGAATTTTAAGGTTTTCTCCATGAAAATTGTCACTGGAATTTTGATAGTGATTGTATTGAATTTATATATCCTTTTTGTTTCTGTGGTCACTTTAACAATGTCCTGCCCAGTCCTTGAACAGAGGAGGTCTTTCCAACTTGTATTTTCTTCAAATTCTTTCTGTGGTGTTCTGAAATTTTCTTTGTAGTAATATTTCACCTCTTTGATTGATCCTCAGGTATCTTAATTTTTTATGAAACTTTTTGTGAAAGAAATTATTTTTCCAGCTTCTCAGCTATTTATTGGTGCCATATATAAAAGCTATTGATTTTAAATGATTATTTTTGAAACCTGTAGGCCAACTTTTAGTTAAGGATTCTGCCTGACACAAACATCCCTAGTTTCTGAATTATTCTTACAGAGGAAGAGGAGATAAAATAATAAGATACTAGATATTAGAAAGCAGCAAGAGAAACACGCAAAATGACTCATCTGTGCTATCTCTTACCATGCTCAGTTTCTTCATCAAGCTTTCCAAGAACAGGAGGTCTAAGAACTTACTTTGCAGGCTTCTCTACAAATACAAGTTCATGTAAATATATTTTTTTTTCTGTGAACTAAAGTTATCTGCACTTAAGAGGAAGTTGTGGGCTTAAAATGCTTTGGTACCTTCTATATTTACAGATCACATGCTATGAATGTTCTCTTTGCTAGTATTTGTCACTGAATAGTATAGCATTCCCTTCAAGGGATCTTTTTGTGCACAAGGATGTATAATTGTAAGTTACTTCATAAAAACAACAAACCACCAAAACGTTACATAGGTTTACTGTGTAGCCCTCAATATTCTGAATGCAACAGATCACAGGTGTTTTATAAACCCTCAGTGATTAAATTAGAATGGTGTCTCCTTGGTAAACTCAGGAAATAGCAGTTCTTTGAGCTCTCCCTAATAGCACTTGAGATTATTTCCTTTATCCTGTTACTCTTCTGTCAAATACATGGAAATTAACTGCTTTTCTGTAATTGAGGAAAGAGATGGCACATCATATCCTTTTTATTTGCTTAAAGAGTAATAAATTAAGCATTTGATTGGTAATTGAGCTTAAATTTTCTTGGCCAGTAATCAGCTCTCTGCCTCATCCCTAAAAGCCTAACACTGGAACTTTGGCTATATCTGCTTAATGTATCCATATTCAAATCTTTAAAATGATGTTTTATAATCTATACTTTATTCATGATTGATTTTCATGTGCTGGTGAATATATTACTAGGGGGAGAGAAATAACACCCTTAGAGGCTCTTGGCAAGTCAACAGTGGGTAAGGACAGGTTGGATATATGGTTCTAGCATACATGGCCTGGAGGTGAGAAAGGATGGCGTTCTTAACTTCTTTGGTTTCTTCTACCTTTGGTTGGCATTAAAAGGTATACTTATGTAGAGAAGATGTTTGTGTTCCTGCTCTAATTTGACTACACACAGCTTCATTTAGTCTGTGTTTACATTTCACACTTTCTTACTTTGAAAGCTGATAATTTCTTGGCTGGAAGAGGTTATTTACATCTTAGTATGTGAAGAGATTTAGAAGATTTCTATGCTACTCATCGTCTTCACCTTTTTGGCTCCACTGGACCATTGAAAGCCAATTCTTCATATAAAGCCAAGATCAAATATTTTCTGGAAATACAGCCTGAATGGGATTGGACTTGTTGGCTCTTTTTTTGTGCCTGTTAGATTGATATCTTCCTGTACTACAAGTAGAGACACTTGGACAATGAGTATTTGTGTCTCTTGCTCTTCCATCATATTATATGCTCAGCCTTCTTCACTGTAGTATTTTTAAAGAGTGACTCAATGCCTGGAAGACATTATGTGAATGTTTGTTGAAGTAATGAAAAAGGAGCAAAAAAAAAAAAAAGAGATGACTTTCTTTTTTTCTTTTTTGATGTACCTTCTTTTCTGATATACCTTCAACTACTCTTTTTTCCTGAACTCTGCCAGCTATAATTAAGAAGACATTTCCTTAGTTGGTCAAGGCTTTTCAAACCTTTTGCTGTTTTTCTTATATACAGTAGTATATAATTTTTCTGGTTTCTTAGGAAGTTTGTATTATAGGCAGTTTCATCATAATATTCTCTGTAAAATCATGTCAACCTCCAAAGATGGAAAGGAGCACGCCTCACACCCCTTCCCAGCACTTGTCCTTTTTCCTGTCCTGGTAGGAACTAGATGGGAATGGAGCTTGTTGGCATCTTCTCCCTCCTCATGTGGAAATCAAAGGACTCTGGTAGCAGTGACCACTCTTGTTTTAGGAAAACAACCAATGTTATATGCAGTCTGCTTAACATGAAACTTAGGAAACCCTAAAGTCTATCAGAACATCATGCCCAAAGATGCATATTGTTATTTCAAATTTCATCTGCAGTCTTTCTTTGATATTTTTCCCTCAGAATGTTGGAAACAGAGAGCAAATAAGTTTGCAGGATTTTAAGGATCTCATAAATTAATTGCCTGAGCACCTATTACTTTATTTTCTTCACCAGAAAATATGTAATCTTTTACAAAGAAGTACAAAAAGTATTTCACCTAGTATTCCTTAATAAAACTATAATCATATATAAAACATGATATTCAACTAAAGAGAATGCATTTTTCTCATATGTAAATATATTTTTAAAAAGGTACTCATGATTCCTTCTTTGATATGTAACCAATTGTGAACAATTGCATATGAAATAAAGAATTTTAGGTAAACATAGTTGAAGTCAATATTTACAGTTTCTGTCTTCTGGAAACTGTTTCCCTGATTTCCATGTTTTTGTTTGCAGTAAATACTAAAATGACAGTAGAATTTTATTTAGCAGGAATTCATTTTGGATTCATTATATGTTTATTAATATAAATGAAAATTAATGATGTATTTGGGTGCTTTGTTTTAATTTGAGGAGATTAGTGCAGGACAGAGGTGGAATAACATAAAGATACTTTCTAATTTCCTTCAAAGACATTGTGGTCCACCAATAAAGGACCTTGTGAGCTCATGAAATTCAATGTTCGGCCCATGTTATTGCAAGTAAAATAACTAATAAAAATTTTAAAAGTCATATTCTGGTATTTGAAGAAAATGAAGACTCTGCATGACTGTGGGAAGACTTAATTTAGCTAACATTATCTTCTATTCTGCCTTCTTTCAGTTGGCTCTGATAAGAAAGCTGGTTCTATATTAAAATGGAGACATTCTTCTGTCCAAAAATGTATGAATTCATTATTTATAGACTAATAAATTTTTACCAATGAATAGTTCAAGTTACTGATACCCACTTCCAGGGTTATACATTCAAATTAATAAATTTGTAGAAGAAGGTGTAGCTACATGTGCTTCACACAAGGAGGGGGACACTTTAGGAAGAAAAGAATTAGTATGAAAATACGACTTCATAGCCTACTGAAACTGTTGATAGCTTTGCAGGATAAATGGCATGATAATGATACCTATGGTGCAAGATATTTTGTTTGATAAGAATTTCTCCAGAACTTTTCCATTGTTTTCTGAAGCTAAATTAGACACATATTCACAATAGCCCATTCTTCAATCTCTGTTCTATTACGTGGTGCATATTACTTTTTTTGTTTGTTTGTTTGTTTGTTTTGAGACAGGGTCTCGCTTTGTAGTTCAGGCTGGCCCTGAGCTCACTATGTAGTCCAGGCAAGCCTCGAACTCAGCAATCCTCCTGTCTCTGTCTCCTGAGTGCTGGGATTACAGGCGTGAGCCACTACGTCCGGCACTGTGATATGTGGTATTGATTGCTGGTGGGCGTGAGTCTCCATGCCCAGCATTGTATGTGGTTACTGGGGATCGAACTCAGGACCTTGCGTTTGTGAGGCAGGCGCTGGAACCACTGAGCTAATCCTCCGGCCCTGGTGCATATTGCTTTTAAAAGATAAGATATTTTGAAGACAAATGTGTACTGTGAAGACACTTTTCTATTTTGTTAAATTCTGTACTCTTTCTGAACTCTTGATTTCTGGATTGTGTAATAACCTACTTGAGTAGGCATTTATTCAAGTGTTTGTAGTTGCACAGAAGCAATGTTGCTTAGCAGAAACACATAGCACTTATTTATGGTTAATTATATTCCAGATAGTCTTCCAAACACTGATGACATTATATAATCATAAATCAAGATAAAGTAGATAATTCTAGATCCTTTGTATTTTATAAATTGTAAAGACAAGACAAAATGACTTGGTTGAGATCACATAGTTGGTGTTGGAATACTGAAAGCCTTTGTATGGAACTCTATACTCAGCATGTCTCAAAAGGAGATTCGGAGGCTTGAGCCCAATTCTGACTCTACCACATCATACTGTAGCACTTGTTAGCAGAGTTTACTGTTTGATGGGCACAATGAGATACACATCACTGTAGAGGATTAGTAGACAGCATTGCTTTACTAGCTGTGTGACAGGACACAGGACTCAATCAATATAGTTTTAATTGAATTTTACACATATGTAAAAGTTCTCAACTTGGGGCCAGAGATTTAGCTCAGTGGTTCCGGTGCCTGCCTAGAAAGCAGAAGGTCCCTGATTCAATCCCAGGTAACCATGTACAACAATACCAGGCATGGTGACTCACATCCATCAGCAATCAGTACCACATACCACAGTGCCAGGCAGGCATGGTGCCTCATGCCTATAATCCCAGCACTCGGGAGAGGCAGAGGCAGGAGGTTTGCTGAGTTCAAGGCTTGCCTGGGCTACATAGTGAGCTCATGGCCAGCCTGAACTATAAAGCAAGACCCTGTCTCAAAAAAAAAAAAAAGTTCTCAACTTGAGTTTGCTAGTTAGACCCCAAATTTTATATAAATATACATCTCTGCTTTTTTAGGAATGTGTTATAAATAAAATCTAAGAAAGCCAAATCATGTAAAATATTACAGATATCTAATTCATCTTTTTTTTTTTTAAAGACCAGATTTCCTTTTGTAGTTGGGCTGATCTTGAGCTCTGTGTAGCCCAGGTTGGCCTCCAACTCTCTGTGATTCTCCTGTCTCAGACTCCTAAATTCTAGGAGTATAGTCATGTACCACGACACCTGGTGTGTTACTTTGCCATCATCACTGAGACAAAATACCTGACACCCAAAGTTAGAAGGGAAGGCATTTATTTGGTGTACAGTTCATAGAGGTTTTACTCTACAATCAGCTGGCTGCAAGGCTGGGATGGCAAACAAGCATTACAGAGGAGAAGCAACATGGCACCCACACTGTAGCAACAGCAGAGGAGAGAGAGAGAGGGTGAGGGAAAGAAGGGAGACGGAGGGGGAGGGGGAGGGAGGGAAAGAGTTCTCTGAGTCTTCTGCTTTTTTTAAAATTTGAATCTTTATTGGTACATTATATATATACATCATGATCACACACAATGATGAGAATTTGTACCAGCGTATGACACAATTTAATCCTCATTTTTCCCATTCCCCCACCCACCCTACAACCCCCACCCCTATATGCATAAGCTATGTTTCCCTTTTATTAACTAGCATATGTTTTCCCCTTGCTGCTTACCCCTATACCCCATTTCCCTCACAATATCTACCATATATTCTAGAGCTCATTTACATCTTCATTTTCTCATACCAGAGAAAAGGTACGGTATTTATCGATCTGTGACCTATTTATTTCACTTATGAATTCATCCTGAAGGTACATCTATTTGAATATAAATGACTCAAAGTTAGCATTCTTTATGGCAGAGTAATACTCCATTTTATAGAAAAGCCATATCTTCTTTATCTAGTATCCAGTTGATGGCCATTTGTGTTGTTTTAAGGTTTAGCTATCACAAACTGAGCTCCTATGAACATGGGTGCACATATGTTGCTATGATATGAATCTTTTAATTCTTTCATGTGCATACCTAGCAGGGAATAGCAGGGTTAAATGGGATCTCTAATCCAAGTTTTTTAAATATCCTAAATGGAGGAAAGATAGCCTCTTTAATAAATAGTGCTGGCAAAACTGGGCTTTTAACTTGCCAAAGACTAAAAGCTGGATCTATCTCTTCCTCTGTGTACTAAATTAAAATCAAAGTGAATCAGAGACTTAAATATTAAAACAGGAACACTAAACCTTCTGCAAAACAGGTTAGATAGAACTCTTGGAAACACTGGATTAGGGAAAGACTTTATGAACAAAACCACTATAGCACGAGAACTAGCCAAAGAAATCAACAAATGGGATCTCATCCTATTAAAAAGCTGTTGCACAGCAAAAGAAACCTCTAGCAGAGCAAAAAGACAACAGATTGGGAAAATTTTTTTACCAGTAGTTTCTCAGACAAAGGGCTCCTATCTAGAATATACAAAGAGCTTAAAAAAATCAGCCCCCCCAATTCAAAGACCCAATTCAAAAATGGGCATCTGAAATTAATAGACACTTTTTAGAGGAAGAAATAAAAGCAGTTAAGAAACATAGGAAGAAATGCTCAACATCACTGGTCATTTGAGAGATGCAGATGAAAACCACACTGAGGTTCCATTTCACTCCGCAAAGAATGGCTGGTATCTCAGAATTAACTATCAACAAATGCTGGTGAGGCTATAGGGAGAGAGGAATCCTCCACTCTTGGTGGGAATGTAGACTGGTACAACCACTGTGGTGATCAGCGTGGAGATTCTGCCTCTTTGATCCTGTCCAGATTACCGGCCATGGCTTAGTGCTAAACCTGTCACTCAAGGGTAGCGGTTTAGTAATCACATGCTGTTAACCCCAGCCAGCATCGTACATTCCAGATTCAGCTGCCTTTGACTGAGTGAGGCACTGGGGGGACGTCCAGACCCAAATTATAATACCTGGTTTAATTTATCTCTTAAGTAAAGAAATCTTTGAGGGTGAAGAGAGACACCGTTATTCATTGTACCAGGATAAGAGGCCCAAACCAGAATAAATGACCTTCTGTAGATGACTTATGAAATATACACCTTGGAAGTTTATTTTACTCTGAAATGCAAATGAAGAGGTCAAGTTACATTATCCTTCAGGGCCACTTCAGGTCTAGGATTACATGACTTTTTCTCAGTTAAGTGTAAATCTGAGTGACTCAGTGTGCCAGTTAGATTATTTAAAGCTGCCTCTTGCTGTCATCTGTCATTTAAAAGATAAATCACATTTACATTTAGGTAAAATATGATTAGGAAAGCACATGTAAAATGACAACAAAGAAAAAAATAATGCAAATTCAAACATAAATGGATTTTGGATTATTCTGTTATTTATCATGTAGGATTCCACAGTCATCCATTTACGTGAAGAATTATGTGATGATGAGATTCTGTTAATCAAAGTCCTTTGGAGTAGCATCCTTAGCATAACTGTCTTCAGATGTTCACTGTGGCCTGACAAGAATGCACTGCAGAAAACAACATCTTGCTAGCACCACGGATTAGTGCTCTTCCAGTGGTCAGATATCTTGAATGAGAAAGAGGCCCCAGCTTTGTGGTATATGTGCTTATGGATGAGGTTCTCTTGCTGTCTGTATCCTCTCTCCGTACACCTCCAGACTCCTCTGTGTCACTGAGTTGATGGCATAGATGGATACACAAATCAGCATCTGGATCCAAAACATTGCTCAAAAATATTTATGGGATTGAAGGAAGAAACATTATGAAGTTCCAAAACAAAAATACATAAGGAATGCTACTTTTCTTTATTCATAAGGTTTTTGTTATTCCTATATTGCTACTATGATAAAATATTATAGGCCAGTGGTTTGATGCAGTGTATGTCCACAAAAAACCATGTTGTCTTTTTTTATTGTTTTATTATTTAAATTTAATTTGATTTATTGGCACATTATATATACACATCACAATTACACTCCACATTGAGAATTTGTACCAATATATGACCTAACTTCTCATTTTCCCCCTTCCCCTACCCACCCTATACCCCCCTGCCCCTATATACACAAGCTTTGTTCGTTTTTTTTAACCATCAATTTTCTTCCCTCATTATTTACCCCTAAACCCTAAATAGGTCACACACATGTAAATATTGTATCTCTTCTCTGGTATGAGAAACTGAAGTTGTAAATGTGTTCTACAATGCATGATTGATACTGTGAAATAGTAAATTTTTTTATTTTTAATTTTTCCCCATCTTTCTTTTTAAATTGTGGTAAAATAAGTATCTTTTATAACATTTTACCAAATCAATGATTTTACCTATGTTCAAATGTGGTGCAGTCATTACCACTATCTAGTTACAAATGTTTTCACTGTATCAAATGCAAGCCCTCTATCCATTAAGCAGATACTCCCTATCTTTCCTTTGTTCTAGCTCTTGGCAGTTGCTAATGTATTCTTTCTTCGAGTTTTCCTATTCTTCTTCATTTAATTAGGAACATAATATGTTGGCTTTTGTGTCTGTCTTCTCTGACTTAGCATGATGTTTCCACAACTTGTCTGTGCTCCAGCATGTTATCGGTAACTGATTTCTTTTATGACTGAGTAATATTCCATTTTGTGGAATTGCTAGCCATGCAACATTTGATGGATATTTGCTTGTTTCTACTTTTTTGATATTGTAAATAGCTATGAATATTTGTGTGTGACCTTTTCTTTGAACATTTGTTTCTAATTCTTTTGGACATATACCTGGTAGTGGTCATAATGTAACTGTATTTTATTTGTTGAAGGGAACCACCATATATTGATCTTTTCAGAAATTAAATATGACCTGTGTACAGATAGTACAACTATCCATCCATAATCATGACCATTCTATCCTGGTAAGAAGTATGTATCCACTCAGAGATGGGATTTCCCCGTGCACAGGCATTTGGGTAAGTCTGCCTAGCTTATGGTTGCAAGCTGAATCTGAGTAGGTGTGATAGGTGAGTGGATAAGATTTTGAGAAAGTAGGTGTGTGTTTTTTACCCTCTCTCTCCATTTTTGCAGCTTAATATAGTTGAGTAGAGCAACCTTGGATGTTACATGTCAACAATGGTGGCAGGATCAGATATTGGAGGCTTGGTCCCTGAATCATTCTTGGGGGGGTTCTTTCCTTGATCAAAAATACCATTTTAAAACTTTACCTGTGTAGTAAAGTTTTTTTGTGAGACAGGGTCTCACTTTGTAGTTCAGGCTGTCCCTGAGCTCACTATGTAGCCCAGGCAAGCCTTGAACTCAGCAATCCTCCTGTCTCTGCCTCCCGAGTGCTGGGATTACAGGTGTGAGCCACCAAGCCCAGCACCTGTGTAGTAAATTTTTATTATCTGTTAACCATGTCATACACTGGGATTTATTTAATTCAGTGGCATTATCTTAACACAAACTATAAGTTGAAAAGAGATGGGAAATACAATGATGACGAGTCATCTAAACCACTTCTGTGCTCTCTGCTTTTTTTTGGTCTTTTTAATTGTCTGAGATTTGTTGAGAAGTGGGAGGAGGTCAAGAAACTCATCTAAACAGCACCTTAAGGGCTACACAGGCCTACTCTCTGGTGTCATGTGTGGGGAAGTAAATTCCAGGCAGGTTGCCATAGCATGTGGAACCTCCTGAACCTGATTTGAAACTGCAAGCAGTAGCTTATTTCTGGAGCTTGGATAGATAACTGATGTAGGATGGGAGGATTAGGGTTGGGAGGAGGCAAAGGAAGTCAGAGATCTGATTATAGAAGTATAGAGATCTGAACACTGCAATGCAAAGTTGGTATTTTTCTCCATAAGTGGTGGAGAAACCAGCCATTCTAACTTAATGTTAGAAGTGTTGGTGGCCAGTAAGGTTCCACTTTGTGATAATAGCATTTTGTGGAGCTGGTCCTGATGTAGCATAAAAAAAAGCAGACAGTACTGGTTAGTAGCCTTGCCCACCTCTTGAAAATATCCCAACCAATGCTGAATTCTTTCCCAAAGCAAGAATGGAAGTAACTTTTGCATACAGTCCTCCATTACTCCCTAAAACCATATATAAACACAGTGGAGAACATGTTTCTGGTGAGACTGGATATATTAAACTAGACTCTCTCCTTTGTCCCAAGGTGTTTGTCTCTATCATGGTATTGTGCTGGAGAGAGTTGAGATATTCTGTTGCATGTTCCTATAAAGAGGTCTTTTATGGAGAGATTTTTGAAAGGAGGTGAAATATAAGCAACTAATAATATTAGCTATGTTTGTCTCTGGTCCCTGGTTTATTCTGACATGGCAAGCAGCAGTTACCAGTGTGAACCTCCTCATTCATTCAGAGCTACTTTTATTTCATTTTTAACTTTTATGGATGGGTCAGGTTTGCCCAAGGTATTGATTCTCTTTATAATACAGAAGTCAACATTGCTCATACAGTTACATATACGTAGAATACTCTCATGTGGCCAGTACACATTCTGTAATCTTTATTGGTTTGAGGACAGGATATGAACTTCAGCAAGTCTTTTAAACTTGTTTTCCAACAATGACTTTATCAACTTTATCGTGGAAATTTAATTTCTTCTCAATTACTCCACTTCCAGTTGGATTTTACTAACACACTATTTCTTTTAAAATGAGACAACATGAAGTTTGCATTTTTCCTTTTTTAAAACACTACTTAATTCACTGTAGAAACCATTTGTCTTTCTTTTAACAAAATATCTGGGGTTAATTAAAACCATCAAAAATGCTGTTAAAAGATCATTAGTAAAAAACACCTGCTGCCACTATTGAAAAGTATTATTTTTCCCTAGAGCCCAGAGGAAGCTTCAGTTTGCAGAAATGTGTGTGTCATGTATTTTATGGAATTATGTTTCTGGATTTTTGCCAGGAAAATTTGAATTTCTTGGAAATTTTTCTCCATGCGTTTTAGGAGCTGCTCTACTTTGAAAATACTGAGAAGTACTATATTCAGTTGAACCAAGTACCTTAAGATATCTGAATAAATTTTAACCTAGACTGAGGCTTTATTATATACCTATCCTGCAATTTTAAATTAGGAAAAAAAGCACCAGGAAAAGCACAAGGATAATCTTTACTCACCTTTACACTCTGCTCATGAAAACAATCCAGGATCTTGGGTGTCTGCAGCACATTTGTGAGTTACCACTGGAAGGAGCTAGAGTAAAGATATTGAAAGAGCAGCACTTGTAGCTGGGTAGCAGTATGGTTAAAAATGACTTGGAAGAAAATGATGAAAGAGGGGAAGAAGAAGAAGAAAAAAGAATGACCTTACCTTCTGAAAGGCAGAGACTCAGGTTTGAAATTCTATGATACTGAGCTTCCTAAATCATTTTAAAAATTGGAAATGTGCAACTCATGTGGGAAAGTCGTAAAACAATAGTTTGAAAACCCATCATTTCTTTTTATTTTGTTTGCATCAAAGATTTCAAAAGAGAAACAGTAAAAAAGATGAATGAATTAGATGCTATACCTTACAGAACCTTTAAATCTTTATAAGGTGGAGATCTCAGGAGAAATTGTTGGCCACAAATATTTAACTCTTTAGTAGCCAAACCTCAAGATATTCATATCATAGGCATAAAATTATTTGGCATACTTTCAAAAGTTTTTCTCAGTATTCAGGTAGAAATTAAAATGGAAGTAGGACTGATTCTAAAAGTATCACTTTGTTTCTGAAAAGTACAAAGGAAACATATTCAGTAAACACTACTGAACTCCACTAGAAATTTCTTGTCTCCAAATTAACACAATAAATTTGATTTGTCTTCATCAGTAAGAAGTAAATTAATTTGTCTAAGAACAGAAGCATTACCCATGGAAGCTCATGTTTATTATCTCTGGATAAAGGTGTCATTCATAAAATATGAAGAAAATTTTTTTAAATGTGCTAATTTTGAGGCATATAAAGTTTATAGCTCAAATCACCATTAGTGCCCCAAACATTCATCAAGATTTTATTTCTTATTGTTAAGAGGGCAGAGAAGAAAATTCTAAACTCCTCAGAATTCACTCTAAGGTTGAGGATGTCTCCATAATAGAGGGAGAGAGGGAGGACTGTCTAGGTACAACATCCATTTCCATAATGACTTTAAAATAAAATAATTTGTATATATCCAGGTCTTCAAGCCATTATCTTCTGGCATATGGTTTTTTGGTTAAACTAGTAATTCTAAAAAAATAATTTGTAGGGATGGGTGAGAAAGTGAGAAAGAGAGGTTAATTTAATGTGGAAAAATTGGTTCAGAGTGGTCTTGTCTTTGACACTCATGTTTTTTCTTTAGTACATGAAAGTTTCCTCTTGTGACCTTACCCATTTCCAAAATTATTTGCTGTTAGGAAAAGTTAAAAAAATTTCTATGTCACATACTTTGAGAAAAGTTTTGTTACAGACAAAATAGACCCTAAATTTACTTTGTGAATGAATGAAGTTTAGCTGTTTGAAACACACACACACACACACACTGGTTATAGAGTTTGGCTGATAGCTGCATATTGTTGCCTGAAAAGAGTAGATACTTGTTGCATTTAATATGCATTTACCTATTTTTACATAAATTATTTTGAGAATAAAGAATAATATAAAAAACTAAGTGCACATTTCTGTGAGAATTGATAAAGATTTTAAAAGTTAAGAAAATGAAGTAGGATCTTTGAGATTTTTGTCTCTTTTGCATAAGGATTTTGTATATATATAAATATATTCAAAATTACATTGTTATGGCTTTTAAATCTCTCATGTTAGAAAACAATCTCTTGGTGCCATGATCTTTGGAAATCCTTAGCTCTGCCTTTTATGATTGAAATGACAAATTAGAAATAGTACCAATCCTAGTGTTTCCTTGCATGTTTATCAATGTTAACACAAATGATTTTATCTTATAAAACAACATTCTGATACACCCCTGGGATTTATTCATTCATTGACAGACCACTGTATGAAGTACTGATACCTTATCATCTGTCATTACGGAGATTTTTAGGATTGATTTATATGATTTTCTGACTTGTTGAATGATAATTTCGCATCAAGGTCCTATAGCACCCCTTCTTCTCAGAACTAGGTCCAGGGTAAAGAGTTTTACAATTAAAGCATAACTATTATTTATGAGATAATTTGGGGTAGCCATGTCCTTCTAACCTAAATATGTAACTGCATATATGAGGGAAAACATAAAAAATGTCTATCATGAAAACAGAATGAATTCATAGAAAGAGGACACAGGCTTATTTATTATTTTTCAGGATTCAAAGTAACAAGTATATTGCCATTTATCAAACTTGAATTTTGTCTTTTGCATCAGGAGAAAATCATTTAGATAACCCTTTTTCAGTATGTTCTATTTTTCTTTGGACTTCCAAACTGTATTGCCATGAAACCTATATTGTTTCAAAGCACTTGAAAATGACTTATTCTACTACTGTCCCAAAGAAATGTTTCTTTTTGACTCTCCTTAGACATGTGCATTGTTTTCTTATTGCTGTGGTTTAGATCTCAGATTTGCTTCACAAGTACCATACATTTAAAGCTCAGTGAAACTTACTCATTAGTGGGCTGAATTATGTTGTTAGGAGTGGAGCCCAAGGAGGTGGGTGAGACACTGGAGGAGTGCCTTTGGAAGGAATAAAGCTCTGCTTCTTCCTGTTCTTTTGCTTCCTTGTCATCATAGATTAAGCAGGTTTCACCATATTATTTCTGCATTGGAGGCAACTGTCCATGGACCGAATTCTCTGAAACCATGAACCAAAGTAATTCTGTCTTTCTTAAATTGCAGGCATCAGATATGTTACCTTAGTGAGGGGAAAGCTGATTAATACAGTCACTGATCTCCAGAACAGATGTGGTAAGATTTACTTATCGACATATCAGAAGGATATCTCAGAAATGGCCAATTATAACAAAACATTAAAATATGAATTGTCATAGTCACTTTACCATTGCTGGGAGAGACATACTTTAAACCTTTAATTTGGAGCAAAAGAGCTTTATTTTTGGCTCATAATTTCTGTCCATAGTTGGATGCTTTGAACACAGAAGTGGCATGATGGTAGTGCATAGGGAAGGAAAACTATTTATTGCATAGTCACTAGAAAGCACAGAAAGTAGGGAGGACTCAGGGAAAGAATATACCCTCCTAGTTCATTTTTCTAGTAACCTACAACTTTCAACCATACCCCATCTCCTAATAGCACATTTAGGTACTAGAATATATTCATGAATGTAGTATCCCCAAATACCTAATCAACTTCCAAAGACATGAGATTTTGGGGGAATGTTTTAGTTGTAAACATTTTGCCACTAGCACCCAGAAGACTTACTTCCATCTCATTTGGTAAAATACATGTAGTCTGTCTCTAAGATTTGACACATTCTAAAAGTCCAGCATTATTGACAAGTGCAAGTTCAAAGAGTCCTCTAAGAAAGCAAACTCTTAGCTGTGAATTCCCGAGAAAGTTAAATACTTCCAATATACAGTGGCACAGGGCAAACATTCCCATTTCAAAAGGGAGAAATATAGGGCTAAAAAAGAAACATATCAAAGCAAGCCTGAGACCCAGCAGGACAGACATTAAATCTTGTAGCTCTGTGTCCAGTACTCAGTGCAAATCGTGCAGAAATGTGAACTCGAAGGGCTTCTGCAGCTCCCCTCTTCAATGGCATTCTCTGTTTAGCCACATGGCCCTTCCTTTGGGCTGGTGTCACTCCCTGCCTACAGCTTTCTTCAACATACTATCCATGTTTCTAGGATCTTCAATTGGCTGTACCTTTGCTTTTACTCTCACACCTTCAGTTATTGTCCACCCATTGCTTGGCCTCCCCGGTTCCGTTGCTATCTGAGTGGAAGTCTCAGTGACCTCCTATGTTTTGCATTCTGCATGCCCGAGAATCCAGTCCCGTGTGGCGGACAGAAAGTCTGCTCTCAGTGGGGTGAACAGCCAGGGATCACATGTTCCCTGTGAGGAAGATTGTCCTGAAAATCTTCTCAAATGAAAACTTTGTAGTTTTGTTTTTCTGAGGCTGCACAAGGTGTGTTTTGCTGATTTTTGAGAGGGCTTTAAGTTACCTCCCCACTGTCTTGTTGCAGTGTATTTGGCTTCTTTCTAATGGTGTTCTTTGGCAGCTCCACTCCCCATGGGCCCAGATTTGCAGGCTCTTCCTTTCTGACAAAGCTGCAGACTTTTCACATCAGCTTCTTGCTCTTGATTCTTACTACAGATCTGGCCGAAAGCAGACCGAAGTAACCATGCCACAGGCTGAACACTGTTGCCTTGAAATTTACTCTACCAGATTAGTCTACATCAAAGTCTCACTCTCCTACAAAGTCTCAGGATATGGGCAATATAAAATGAAGACACATTTTCTTCCAGGGTATAACACATGTGACCTCTAGTTCCAAGTGCCAGTGGAGTCCTTGTTTACCCCGAAACCTAATGAGTGTGGCCTTTGCTTTCTATGTTCCTATCAGCATTCTGTTCGGAGCTCTTACCAGAGTATCGCATCAAGCTCAGCTAACAGAATTCTATAGCTGCTCTAGCTCCAAGCTTTTCTGGGCTCTTCTTGCCTCCAAACTACATGCTGAGGCACAGTCACAGCAGTGATCCCACATCTCTGGTTTCAAAATCAGTCTTAGTCGTTTTTCTGTTGCTGGAACAAAATGTTCAGCCACCCACAACTTAAAGGAAGACAGGTTTGTTTTGGCCCATTATTTTAGACCATCTTTTTCTGGTTCCAAGGTAGAGAGGGTGTGATATAAGGGAATGGTGGGAAAACAGTTTTCAATTCATGATTGTCAGGAAGCAGAGAGTGAAGGGATGAGTCAGGCCATTCCTGTGGTGTCCTTCCCTTTCCGACCAGGAATACCAGGTTGAGTAGTACATTCAGCTACTCTGCACATGAATCTGCTGTGTAGTGTCCAAATGATTCAGTCACTTCCCAAATACGTAAAAGATACCAAACCATTAATTCAGTTGAAGAACTTTTCCGTGAAATCATTAAACCTGGACATTGCAAAAACCTGTTCAACTGAAACACATGTTCTTAGCTTAGGAGTGATTATTCTACCAAATGTATTATCTTTTGAGTCAAATATATATTTCTTTATTTTGGAGGTCAGAATCCAAAGACAGAGGACAGAGATAAAATTGTATTTTGCTACAGTAAGTCATTGGAACAGTAAATGCCAATATTTTCTAAGGAAGTACTCACAGAATAAGATCAAGAACACTGGATTATGTTCTCAACTGCACCAATAAGTAGGTATGGGATGTTTTGTCCATTCATTTTTCTGAGTTTCAGAAATTAAATAGGCAGTTGGGATCAAATAGGAAGTCTGGAACAGATAGCCAATGAATAGAAAGTTTCTTACAGATCTGCTGGTTTGTAATTAATAGGCCTTTTATATTTGTGAACACAGTGGTGGCAAAAGAAGAACGGCCTTCTCCAAGGTGCATAATCAAGCCTGAAATCTCTTCAACTTCCTCCTTCATACTTTCATATGTGCAGATCTGGAATGTCATTGTTTAGAAACTAGCCTAAAATTTGGCCAAATCTGATGGGACATACTTGTAATCCCAGGACTTGAGAGGCTGAGCTGGGAGGGTCACTGTAAGTTTGAGATCAGTATGGGCTACATAATGAGTTCAAAGAAACCTTGAATTACATAATGAGACCCAGTCTCAAAAACACCAAAGAGATAAATAAGCCTAAAGTTAACCTCTTTATAGATTCCAAGTTATTCCCATTATATCTATTTATGTACATTTTTCTGTGTGTTTTCCCAAATTTTGTAATTTTTTTTTCATTGCCTAGGCAGGAAACCAAGACATTTGCAGAAAATGCCTTTGTAGGGATCTCTCAACGGGTTATCTGGTTATGTTTCATATATTGAGCTTTCTCCTAAGTACCATATTTATCATGTTCTTAAGAACAACTCTAAATAAATAAAGAATTTAGAATACTTGGTCTTGGACTTTTCTAAGAGTAGATTCAGAATGAGCAAGCAGTAGGTTCAGTTATGTGTGTGACTTCACTAAACAGTGTAGTTGGATCTGCTTCTACAGAACATATAATGCATAAGTGGATATGACTTCTGTTCGGGGGTGTGGCAATATATTTCACTCCCTAATGATTGTGCACCTCTCTCCTTCTCCCTCTCCCTCTCTGTCTCTCCCTCTCCCTCTCCCTCTCTGCCTCTCCCTCTCCCTCCCCTCCCCTCCCCCTCCCCCTCTCCCTCTCCCTGTCTCTCTCTCTCTCTCTCTCTCTCTCTCTGCCTCATGCTTCCAGGTGGTAGGTGCAGTATCAGTTGAGCTAAGTCCCTGGCATCTCTCTTCTCTATCCTAGTTGCCCCAGTCTAGTTCAGATGGCATTGTGTCATCTAGAGTTTCTGAATTCCTCTCTGCCTTGTCTTTCCCTCAATTTATTACTATCAGCAGACCCTTTTAGGCATATTACTCCCTAGTTTCAAAATATTTACTGCCTTTATCAGTTTCTAAATAACCATTAAAATCACTTGTGTTGACTTTATGATGTTCCTTTTTCTCTCCTTGTTCACATTTGCAACTTTATCTTCCACTCTAACCTCTGGTCTTACTCATATAGGTCAGGTAGATCCTTCTGCAGTTTCACTAACATGTGTTTACTGACTGTGAAAGCAAATTTCTTTTGCTTCAGTGCGTTTCTTTCCCGCCAGTAATAGTCCATTCTTAGCACCCAGCATAAATGCCACCTTGCCTCATGAAAGTGACACCATTGTCCTTAATGTCTGTCATTAGACATAAAGAATATATTCATTGTTGTGTTGCTATATCATATTTCATTTCTACAGCCTGTGTACATGGCTTCTCCAAAGATTGCACTTTCTTTGAGGGAAAATTAATTTCATATCCTCATTTTTTTGATTCTTAACGATATTCAACAGAGTTCTTTGCAAACGTTTTTTTGAATTTCAAGAAATTAACTGAATCAATTGCTACATCATTTTGACCATTAAGAACCATTATGAATGAAGCTTTTTTCTTTGCATTTATTCATGAAGTTTCTAATTTACTCTACATTCACTTTCCCTTTTAAGTATGATTTGAGGGCATTTATATGAAAATTATAACACTGAGGACACTGAGGAATGAGTTTGATCCTAACTGGAAAAACTGTAGTTGGGTGATATTTGCTATATTCATATTCATTCCAGTCAAACATCAATTGGAATCTGCAACTAGTCATATTCTTTCACTGTAATTATTAGAGATTTCAAAAATTCTGTATTGTCTTCTTAAATACATAGCCCACCACATCTGTTTTCATATAGTCCTTTCCTGAATAGTCCCAAGTATTACACAGTTGATATTAGAACCTACATTTTACACAGAAAGATAATATACAAGTGGAAGGATATATATGCATGTGGAAAAGAGAAGCAAAGGCAGTCAAAAAGCTGAAATGTGGAGGAAAAATGGTTAAAGGGAACATGTCATTTGCCAGGTAGGCAGAAAGTAATGTATAAATGACTGACAATCCAATTAGAGAATTCTTTTGGAGCAAAAAAGTGTGGCAGAGTCGAAAGTTATGAACTACATAACACGCCATGACAAAAATTCCCTGGGCAACCAGTACCACTCCGTTTTCAAATATATGTATGAGAAAAGCCATGAATAATGGATTTCATATAACATCTTTGCTATGCATTATTTAAAATATTGGTTCTGACTGAAGGTGATCACATTCTTTTTTTCTTTAGAGTTTTGTGATATGGTTAATATTCTATGCTTGTGATATTAGTGTAGGGACATGATACTGGACATGTTGTTTTAAAGGCTACAACAGATTATCAGAATTTAGGTGGAGTTGTAAGCATTTGGGAAAAAATCCACTGCAAAACAGTTTTTTTCAGAAGGACTCACTGTAGTATTTTTTCCAGAAAGGATTATATGCAAATTAAAAGGACAGGTGTGTGCTAAATTGTGTTTGGTTAACTCTCCAGTTTATTCTACATTTAATGTCCTAGCAAATTTTAGTGAAAGTCTTTCTGTTACCTCCACATACCTATTTAATGGAAGTTGTCTGGGCAAAATAGAATTAGAATGCAAATGAACTAATTATTTGAAAATTATTGCACTCTGCAGCCAAAATTCATATATTTAAACCTGCATCTCAGTAGGGAAAGATCTTATCACCAGATGTCAGTTTTGGAAGCTACCTCAGTACTTATCAAGACAATTAATTTTCTTACAAAGGAAGATGCTGGTGCTTATTGGAAACTAACCTAAGTTGCCATCATGTTTTTCAGCACAAATATATTTGGTCAACAACTTTACCAAAGGTCCATCTTGTTCTAAGTATTGGACTCTGATATGTGTACAGAATCAATATGGATGAGAAGTTGTCCATCTCATAGATCAATGTTAGTCACCTGTGTGGGCTCATGGGAACAAAAGCACACTAACCAATCAAATTGTTATATACAGTACTATATTTTCTACTAAACTGAAATGACATTTATAGGCAAGGATTTAACTTAGTTTTGCTACTGTATGTACATGTATGTGTGAACTATATAAATGCTGTATGTAAATTATATAGTCTATTATGTGTTCTATAATCTATAACATCATATAGGATGTCTTGTATAAAAATATAACAGCAAAACTAGTGAAATAATTTCAGTGTCAGAGGCTAAGTATATTAAAGAATCAGGGTGCTGCTGATAAATCTAAATTTCAATGATGAAATGAGCCAGGGGTTGGTTTTAGTATTTCCTTCACTTTTACCTTGTGACATAAAGCATTCTTTATATTATATAAGTCACAGGTTAGGCACATTTTAATAGATTTAAAGCTGCTACATATGAATAGGATTGCACCTGCTGAATTTGCAGCTGTAGCTGGAGAATCTGGAGCAGTGCTGAGAATTGATCAGTGAACCTTGTTGAATGAGTGAATACATCATTTATACATATATGTGTGTGTATATGATCATTTTTTCTGTCTTAAAATATGGTTAAACTCAGATTTAAGGAGCATTAAAATAATACATAAATGTACCATTTTTTGCGTGTGGTACTGGGTATTGAATCCAGAGAGCATTCAAATTTCATACAGCTCTTTCTTGAGGCAGGGTTTTGTTAAGTTGTTGAGTTGCCCAGGCTAGGTTTAAATTTGTAACTCTCCTGCCTCAGCCTCCCAGAATTCTGGAGTTTCATGCATGTACCACCATGCCTGGGTACATAATGTTTTAGCGGAATAAACAAGTGATATGACAAAATTATATACAATGTTTGAATACTAAAATAAAAACTATGTCTGGGGCCGGAGGGTTAGCTCAGTGGTTCCGGTGCCTGCCTTGCAAGC